>JAESVK010034742.1:0-12922 GCA_017140935.1 Hamamelis virginiana | reverse complement strand
ATATATATATATATATATATATATGATTATTCTGTGTGTGTGTGTGTATAGTGTGGGGAGGGGGACAGAAGTGAAAGAGGGAGAGAAAGGGAGTTAGGATAAGGAGGTGAGAGTGAGAGAGAAAAATAATTGAAGAGGGTTTTGTCGGCGATTAGTGAAGGAGGTGTGTGAGTGTGTGGGGTTAGGGAGTATTTAATTATATAGATATATACAATAGAATAATAAGGAGAGAGGGGGAGAAAAGAAGAGGGAGGGGGAGATCATAAGAAAGGAGGGAGTTGGAGAAGGGGAGGGAAGGAAAGAAAGAAAGATAGAAAAAAAAATAGGAGAAAAGAAATGAAAAAGAAAGAGAATGAGAGAAAAAATGAGAAGCTAAGGGCAAGATGGAGCTGCACAAACGCAGAATACTCGGTAATTTAATTGCATAATTCCGAGCTTAGTGAGGTGAGATAGTATTTCTATTTTGATTATATTTCAATTTTTGGATTGAATATGGTATGATTTAATGATGAAATAATGACTTACATATATATGATATATATATATATATATGGGAATTTCAAATCTTAGATTTTTATTTTATATGAAAATGAAAAGCTGAAACTTTGGGACTATTTTTCCCATCAACTATATTTCCCATCAACTATATCAACTCAGGATCATGTGTACCAAATTTGGGAATTTTCCGATGAGTAGATTAATTTCTATAATTTTCTGAAGTTTAGAAATACTGAAACTTTGAAAATTTGTAATATATTGTGTATATGTCCGAAAATTCTGAAATTTGAGTATATTGTAAAGCTTGAATTTATGGATTTTTAGAGACAAGAATCATGGAAAAAGATCTATGGGTGAATGAGAATTTCTAGAGAGAGAAAGCTTTCATGAAGCTTTAAAAGTAGGCACAAGGTGTATTTTCATAGTTTATCGAAAAATTATGATTTTTACATATATGGTATAGATTGATTTTATATGAATTTAGAACTTTGAATCACTTTAATTGGATGTGAATTGTGAGAGAAATTGAGAAACGAAGTTGCCGAAAAATCTGAAATTTTATTAACTAGCCTACTTTGACATCATTTTTAAATATGTTCGGATGGGAGGTGTTATACACCACCATTATATTTTGAAAGCTTGTATCACATAAATTCTGTAACATTTTGAATCATCCAAACCGGATGAGTAACGAAGGAGATATAAGTGTGCAAAGTTGGCCAAAAAGATGAAAAATATGGACGTATCATGTACGTGAGTGTGCATGTATGATTCGGTGCTATGAAGGTGCATAGTAAACCATACACCCTTAATTGCAAATTAGCACTTGTGGCTATCATTTTGACTTGGAATTATTTTTAAAAATCCTATTAAATTAAGTTGGTATTAATGGATACAAAAGTTGCTGTTTGGGAGGTATGAAAGAGCCTAAAAAATTATGGAGCATAGTGAAGGTGCACCATAAGGCTTACCATGTGACCTCATTGTATTTTGACTATTCTAGCATGATTTTTCAATCTAAAAAAATTTGATAAATTCTACAAAAATCAAACAAGTGTCCTAGAATGGATTATTGTATAGAAAATACATGTGGATAGAAAATTAACTATCTTCCAAATTGTGAGTCTTTGGAAAATAGTTAAAAATCATGAATAATTGATTTTTATAAAATCATGATGATTAGTGAAAGATCTTGGAAATACAAGTTATGGAAATCATATTGGCATATATATAAATTGTTAATATATGCATGTGATATTTGTAAAGTTTATAACATGCTGTTATTATTATGAATAAAATGATGAAGCATGTTAATTGTTATGTATAAAATACATACCTGTGATATTTGCCATAATTATTGCACATAAAATTGGCATATGGCATGTGGTGATGATGTTATGAGAAAGTGACTGGCTTATCAGTAAATTCCACACATCTCATAGTAACAATGCGTTTTGAGAAAATAAAACCGTGCACTTGTCATGTGAATATGTGTGTATGGGCGCGCATGTTACGCGTGTAGGCAAAGCGGACAATATTGTTACTTGAAGAAGTACGGGGTGTTACAGTGGCACAGTTACATGTGGTGGCTCAAGTTGAGTGAGCAGAATGATTTATTTGTATATCACTGATATAACTGTTGATATGAGATATATGTTGAGTTGATATACTATGAAATGTATGCACGAATTGACATACATGAATTGTTGATATGAGATGTATGTCATATGTATTGCATGTAATAATTGCATCTGGCATGAGACATAGTTACATGTGAAATATATTGCATAGAAAATCATATGCATTTATGATTATTTTTGTAACTGTGGAACGAGAAGTTGAGATACCATCGATGGACAAAAAGATCCTGGAAACAGTTAGTGTACTAATATATCACCCTTGCTAAAAACAGTACGTAAATCCTCTTGTCAATGAGTGACAATCGCGGTAGGTCCTAAAAAGGTGGGGACTGGGTGATATACATCCTAAAAAGGAGGGGATGCTGTTGTGGTAAGATGGTTAAAATGAGATAGCCATCTATTGTGGTGAAATGGTGAATCCTAAAATAAGGTTACCATCAGTGTGAATGGTTGATGTTTTGCAGGAAAAGCAGAACAGAGAAAATCACAGGTATGACTGCATGAGCATTGCATCGTATATCTATCATATGCATAAAGGTTGCATGTAGTGTAAAATTATTTATTGTGAAAAAAGTGATGGATATATTCTGTAATATATATATATGAATTACAGATATGATGATTTATTTATGTGATATTTGGCTGATGATAAAATTTGTTGACAGATATGAGAATGTGGAAGGATGTGAATATTTCTGAATGTATTGAGACAAAAAGATATTGTATTCTTGTAATATGATTCTCAATAATAAAAATGACTCACCGTGGACGTAGGCAATTTTGCCGAACCACGTAAATCCTGGTTTTGTTTATTTTTCTGCTATTTGTTTTCTTTAAGATGAGGACACATTATCAACATGAGACTCTATCCAACTCAGTAAAGTAAATGGATGTTTCTGGAATTCGAGTACATTATGGGACTGTACTCATGATACTAACTAGTACTCAGCGCTATCTTTAATTTTTGAGATGTTGAAAAATTATTTAAAGACTTCCGCACGCGTATTTTGAAAATCTGTTTTAAACTGTGTAAATTTTAAAAAGAAATTACTCAAAAGATAAGCTCTTGGTGTTTTATGTCACTGTGGCATTTCCGCATAGGGGTTACCCTGTGTGGGGTGTTACAGTCAGAAAACCAACTGTGACAATTTCAAAGTTTTTTTACGGTTTATTTTAAAACTGTGATATTTTTGAAAAAGTAGCTCCTAAATAAATATAATTTTTGATATATATATATATATGATGTGTATAAGCAGAATATCTAATCCAATGATAGGTTTCTCAAAATACCTATTCCATGTTGGATTTTGCAAACCGCGAGTCAAATTAGAAGTAAAAACTATGTGTCGAGGAAACCTGACCCTAATAATATTACCCATTCAAGACCGCATAATAAAACGACAAGTGTTAGAAAAAAAATCACAATGATCCAACGGTCAGTTATCCATAAACAAACTGTGAAAAATCACGGAATTGGATTATTTGTCACAATTCAATAGTTTAGGAGGGCAAAGTGTTGCAATCGATAGTTAATTAAGGGGGGTAAAGTGTCACAAGGTGATAGTTGATGGGGATTTTCTATATTTTTCCCTTAATTTAAAAAAACTAAACTATTGCATTAGCTACTATACTTATGCATGTCATGCATGCAAAAAATCATAGGAATCCAACGGTCAGTTTCTCAAAATTTCATGGAGAAAAATTGTAACACTTGGAGAAGAAGCCAATAATTTAGTTTAGGGGAGACAAATTTTAGTTTGTTGTTAGAACTTTATTCCAATTCAAAAAATAAAAATAAACTTTTGTTTAAAATATTATTTTCTTTATTGCATTAGTTTAAGCTAGAAAATATTGCAATAAATTATAATCTATTGATATCGGTTAAGTTATATTTCAATTCAATGCATTTATAGAGCATTTTTTTATAGGTATGTACATATATAAGCTTATGTAATGACTTGGATTTTTAACCAATTTGAGATATGTATTTTGAAAAATTGATGTTGGGTGAGATATTGTTTTTTATAAATATCAGGCACGCCAAAAATGACAGTAATCTGATAGTCGATTTTTAAAATACAGACTATAAAAAAACTGTGACAGTATTTAAGGTAAAAAATTATTATAAGTTTTTATAGTCTATATTTTAAAACTCACCGTCGAATCACTGTGATTTCTGGCATGCATGCATAAGAAGGGTATCTAATTCAATAGTCGATTTTTCAAAAAATCAATCTCACATTAACTAAAAACCTAATTCCTCACATAAGCTTATATGTGTATGTAGATATAAGAAAATTACTGAGCATTTACAATTGTCCACAATGAAACCCCATCCTTTGAAAACGTTGTATGATGGTTTCATTATCAATACTATAAAATACTCCTATCTTAATAAAAACAACTAAGATACGTACCATTCATAGTGCAGGGGAGAGTCATAATGAGATATTGCAGTCTTGGGAGGTGGTGTTAGGGCTTTTATAGGGAGGGAAAAATGAAAATAAAAATAGTGGTTGAAAAGTAAAATAAACGGGTAAAAGAATTTTGAGGGGAGACAAATTCAGCATTTCAAAAACTCATAGGGTATAAAATTTAAATAAATAAAAAAATTCCACAGGTGGCAACTGCCCCCTTCCCCTTTATTGCCTTCGTCCCTGATAATAGTTTTCATCAATCTCAACTTTTCATATTTTATAAATTGAGATTTTGATATTAGATCACTGTGATTTTTGGCATGTATGACATCTATAAAAAGAATATTTAATTCAACTGTCAGGTTTCAAAATATGTATACCATAATTAAACTATTAGCTTCATCTTTTCTTAGCTAAAGTGACAACATGGTGACGGTAGGATAGAGACTGTGTATATAGGTACATATAAAGTTATAGGCAGTTTATTACAAGGTGCATTTTATGTAAAGATGCGTAAAATGACTTGTATAGAGCCAAACACAGAACAACATATTTTGAAAAATTGACTGTTGGATTAGATAAATTTCTTATGAATTTAATGTTTGTCAAAAATCACAGTAATCCAACTATCTATTTTTGAAAAAACCAATAAAATAAAAATTATAATATTTTTTACGTTAATATTTTTCAGAAACCGACAGTTATATTAGTATGATTTTTTACGAAAATAAAATTCATAAGATATTTTTCAGTGACTTCCTATATAAAGTAGTATGATATGGGCCCCAATTAAATCATCCATCTCACTTGGTCAAGCCAGCTTCGTACCTTATTTATCCCCGTCTTCTTCTTCTGTTTTTTTTCCCTCTTGTGTCGCACCCTTTTCTTACATTTCTTAATAAAATACCGTCAATATTCTCAGTACTTGCAAAATACCCATTGTAATATCATCTCGAAATTGCTGGTTAGGGAATACGTACAGTTGGAACTTGGAAAGCCTATCATCATCTGCAAAAGGAATGGTAAAAGTTTGATGTATCATGCCCCAACACATATTTCTGTATGTCCTTGGCTAAGCCATTGTCATATAGGCAGCATAAGCAATTAAAGAGCACGACTCTAGGCCTCTCGACTATGCCAATGAGGCCCTGCCTCTCATGGCCAAAGACTCTCTCTCTCCCCCCTCTTCCATTACCTTTTCGAGATCCAAAAATGCCCCGACAAACCTAGAAACTCTACGCTAACCTACGTATGACATATGACAGTGAGCTTGGAAAAGCTGGATATATAACAAATGCGAAATGTCCAATAGAGAGAGAGAGTCGGTATCATGGCCTCATGGGTAAAGGGACAAAAACGCGTGGCTCTATCTGTGTGGAGATTTAGTTCTTACTTCTTAGTTTATGCAAATCTGACAAACAGGATGAAGTGAAAGTGCCCAATCACCCTACACCTGTCACCCTCACCTAAAGTTGATGATTTAAGGTACCTCCTCCTTTGCCCTTTGCTCCGTTTGGCGAGCTACATCTTTGGATGAGACTACTATCAAAATGCCTGTCGGTTTCATACTATTATTATTACTCCCTATTATTTTTTATTAATTTTCCCAAGAACCACTAAACAGTTGACTGTTGCATATACACCCTTGTTTTTGAAATCATAATATGTGCCCAATTATCTCTCTCGTATTCATTGATTTCAGAAAATAAGCTTGTGAGTTTGTGGCAATTTGGAAAATAAAAAAAAAAAGCAGCTCTTACATGTTTCTTTCCTTCACAATTTCTTGAAACATGTTATCTCCGAGATCCTACCTTTTTCAGAATGTGAAAAAGGGAAATGCAGATGTTGGGAATTACTGCAGAGTCTGTAAGAGAGAGAGCACGCATGGAAAGTGAAACAGGAGAGAGAGAGAGAGAGAGAGAGGACAAGACATGCATGGACAGTGTACAGTGGATACACATGCATTCACTAGCTGGTGAGTCCCACAGAGAGATGGCACGGTCTAAAGGGTTGTTTGTTGTTTTTCGATTTGAGGTATTTTTGGGGGGAATAAATTAAGATAAAATAGTTAAGAAATGTATTATAAGAAATGATCTAAGAGGATATGAAAATGAATTAATTTTTTTTAAAATGTTTATCAAAGTAGAAAAGTGAGCGAATATAAAAATAGAATATTATCAATGAAATTCAACACAAATGGTCATGAAAAACAATTACTCCCTCCGTCCCAATTTATAAGGCCACATTTGACTTTTTTTTTGTCCCAAAACAATGTCCACTTTGACTTTTCCTAACCCAAATTTAAGTTATTTTACCATTATACCCCTTTCAATGAATGAAAATTCCATTTTGTAACACATTTAAAATAAAAGGAGACTTTTGCTTTTTAAGAGGGTATATTTGGAAGAAAATGGTAAAAAATTGTAGAGACAAAGTAATCATTAGGATTTCTTAATATGTGTGCAAAGTCAAATGTGGCCTTATAAATTGGGACGGAGGGAGTATTTGCTAACAATTATCGAATAATCATTTTATTTTATTTTTTCAACTTTAATAAAAAAATTCATTTTAATTTTCGCATGTATGATATTCAGATATTCATAAGAATAGTATCTAATACAGTAGTCAATTTTTCAAAATACATATCTGTGGACCAGCCTCGTGGACGGGGCTTTGGGTGTGAGTCCACATCATCACCGGGCGATGTGATTAGGGGGGTTTAGAAATCAAAACAAAGGAGTCGCCACCTTATTTTTAAGGAATAAGGAAACCATAAAAATATTTTATTTTCAATAAAACAAACTCCATTAATGGAAAAGCAGTCTACAAACCAGAGTTGGATCCGGGGGCTAGGTTACGACGTGGGAAGGTTCCAAGCTTTCACTTGTAGGCACCCACCTCGCCCTAATTAAAGGACTTCTAATTTATTTGGGCTATTTAAATTTCTTATTTCAAACAATCCTAAATAATCTAAATCAACCAAAAATATTGATATAAATGCATTATCTATATTAGTTATATTAATAAATAAATAAAAATATATACAAACAAACCCCTAAAACCTAGGACACCCCACGGGCATCCTAGGGCGGACTTGAGCCCTATTAGCGCCTACGTAACTTACTAGTATTACCTAGCAAGTATCAAAGTCCACGTAGTTCGACTACCCTAGGACTCTCCTATTGTAATCGATCACATCATCAAAGGTATTTCAACCTAATTCAAGACTCTAACTTCGAGAGTTTTTATTCTTTCAAAATCATTTATTTGAAATCATTTCAAATTAAAAAATATTCATAAAATCCAAATATTCCAAAATAATCCTTATCTTTAGAATTAAATTCCAATTGAAAATCTTTTTCAAAGATATTTCAAGAAAACAAATCATATTGAGAGGAATTTCATTCCAAAGTAAAAAATCTTTTAAAACATTTCAAATCTTTTTGAAAATCAATTAATAATCAAATCTTTCCTAAAAAATCATATTTATTTCATAAATATTGCATCAAAAATCTTTTAGGAAATCTCTCGAAGATCGACTCTTAAATCAAATAAAATACACAATTCAAATCATGATTTTTACAACAAAGGAAATTCCTAGGGAAGGTCAAGTGACCTTCCTAGCTTAGGGTCTCTAACTAGCCCTAAAGTTAATCTAGAAACCCTAAAATCCTAATGCAATGCATGCTGAAATTTAAACAAGTAAACAAGTAATCAATTCTAAAGATGCATGAAAATGCTCCTAAATGCACACTAATTAATCTATGTGAACCTAAGCATATTTCTAAGTTGGATTTGGCCCTAAAATAATTTTTAGAAGTCATTTAAGACCATTTTCAATTCCGGACAGATTTGAAAGCGGACTTTAAATCATTCTAAAAACTTTGAAAAGAAGTAATAAAAATCATGTTAGTGACCTAGCATGCATCCTACATGAATATACTAAATTACTATGCAAAAACATGTCAAAAATTACACCAAAATATGCTTAAATGATCAATTTAATCACAAGAGAAGGATCTCACCTTTGCTCGCTCCCTCGTACACATTTTATACATCCCAAACCATCAAATCAATATCACAAAGGAAGGATCTTACCTTTGCACGTTCCCTCGTCCAATTTTTTTTATATTCAAACCATTAAGACCATGGTAAGCATTCAAATAATCATAAAAGCACAAATAAAAGACTCAAGACTCATCACATATTAAAATAACATATTGACATACTCATATTACCGTTAAAATCACCAATTAATTATCATGAGATTCGAACAACAACATAAATATATCAATATTTACTCAAAACATGCTTACACATAAAATAACAACAAATCTAACCCTACTCGTGCATGCATACATAAAATCACGATAAAACTAATTAATCCTAAACATGCATACTAACAAAAATCACGACCATGCTAACCTAATCATACACATCAACCCTAACATGCATATTCACATAAAATAGTAATTAAACTAAACAACCCTAAGCATGCATCCTAATCACATAAAATCACATAAAATAATATAGCTAACCCTAATATGTATGCTCACATAAAATAATGATAAAAAACTATCCTAATCATGCTTACTCACATAGAATGAAAATAACACTAATTTTAATCATGCATCTATACATAAAATATCAATAAAACTAGCCCTAACCATGCATCTACATACAAAATCATAACAAAGCTAACCCTAGCATGCATACTCACATAAACCCTAACTAAGTTAACCCTAATCACATTTAATCACATAAAATAATAATATAGCTAACCCTAACATGCATTAAATCACAATAAAAGATACCCTAACATGCTTACTAACATGCAATCATAATGAAACTAACCCTAATCTTACATGCTTACATAAAATAACACCAAGATTAATCCTAATCATATATATATGACATGAAATAACAAATACAAGCTAATCCTATCATATTAAACATACTCATAATAGAAAGAAAAAAAAAAAAAAAAAAAAATCCATTTTATATGAAAATCAAAAGGGATTACACCACAACCTCATAAACTTATGTAAGAATCAAGGAAAACAAGAATAAGGCTGAGGATTTTACCCTTCAATCTCCTTCTTGGCTCCCCTCCTTCAAGCTCCTCGCCTTGAGTTCTTACTCCTTCAATGGTGTAAGAATGAAGAGCTCCAAAATTCTGTAGCCTCTTCTCTCTAAAACCCTAAAATTCTCTCTCTTCTCTCTTGAACCTCTATAGTGCAATATATATAGAGTTAGGGTTCAAAACCCTTGAATGGCTGAGATTAAACTCTTTAAAAAACGATCCTAAGGCCTAGGATGAGTCTTTCTAGGGTTTGAAAGCTGAAACCCTTCGCATTTAAGCCAAAAAATCAAATCAAATCGGCCAAAATAAGTCAAGGTTTCAAAAATGGCAAAATTGGCTCGAGCCATGCTGGTGGCCGTCCTAGGCATGGACGGTTGGCCGTCCTAGATGGACGGTTGGCCGTCCTAGCTAGGACTGTCACCATGCTGATTTTCCAAAAAAAGTTCCCTAATTCTAGGGTTTTCGAATTTCGGCCATATTTTGGTCAAATTTGATCCAAATCCGATGGTTCAGGGCTCAAAACGACCGTGCTTTGATCCTCCACATTTTTAGAATGTTTTTGGGTTAAAATCAATTGACCGTGGTCAAGGGTTTTAGCAAAAAGCTAGCCGATTGACCCGGTTGTGCCAAAATTGGTCAAATGACCATTCTCTGTTTTGTAAAATTGATCAATTAGGCTTGCACCACTTCTAAAAACATGGTTTCAACATGAAATTGGCACTTAACAACATGTTTTTAAACTCTTTTGTTTTGGTGAAAACGACCAATTCACGGTCAATTTGATCGAAACCCTAATTCGGCTCATCCTTACCCGTGGGATCGATTTTGGGAGAATCCATCCTAACCATTCAAAGGCTCAATTGACATACCAAATTCACTCCCCACATCCATATAAACCTCATGAAATAATCCGTTTCGAATTCGGAGGTCATTCGGAAATTATACGAGAAAAAGGACGAAAATGCCCTTCAAGTCGCAAAAACCCTAATTACCTATCGAGCTCTTATCAGAATGCCATGAAAATTTATAGGGATGTTCTAAAACACCTCAAAAGTCAAATGCAATACAAATGGGTTGATTCCAATCCAAATGTACACATGAAATAATAAATTGTCATTTTCCTCAGAAAATGGCAATTTGGTCAATTTGGTCTTTACAAGACCAATTCCTCCCCCAATGATCAGCTATTCTAGTTGATCATTTGCATGGACATATGGTAGAAATAAATGATAAAAATGGGGTGTCCACAGTATCCCACGATTATCATGTTGATCGACTTTAACAAAAATTAACATATGTGCATAGGATTAGAATTGAATATCTATAATTAATTGTGAGATGTGTATTTTAAAGAATCGATTGTTGCATTTGATACTCACATGTCATACATGCTGAAAATCATAATGATCTAATGTTAGCTTCACAAAATATAAACTGTAATGACCCAACCTAACATTCATACCGACCCTTCCGGATAGGTCGACACGTGTCAAGATAGGGGTACAACCTGTCCTGCTCATTCGTATTTCCGCATGAGATATAAGAAATGAATATGTATAACAAAATGAAATGACATGCCCATACATTATGTCCCAATTCGCCGAATATAACACAAATAGAAATTTAGATATAATGCCAACATCCCTGGCAAATGGGCTGAATCACAAATCAAAATCTACTCTCAATAACTAAATAATGCATATAACATATCTAGCAATATATATATATATATATATATATATATATATATATATATATATATAGAACAATGCAGGATCAACTATGCAGCTAGCCATCGCTTCCAAAGCAGCAAATTATGCAACCAAACGTGTACCCCGAGTCAACCTGAAACCTGCTGCATAAAAGCAGGGGTGAGCGTCAACTTGCTCAGCAGGGATAATATAACCTCTACACATCAATAACAACATTTTGATACATGAAATATTCATAAAGATTTCATATTTCCAAAGCTCAGAGGTTTTAATAAATTAGTTCAAAAATAGTGTTTAAAAGCTGTGTGGACTTTCAGTGAAAAACCATATCCTCCAATGTCGAATCCAGTAACCAGAAAACCAGTAACCAGTAACCAGGCATATGTCTCGCATGCAGAATGTCCCATCGCATGTGGACAATAGCCAAAATAACGTCCTAGTCCATAGCATGGCACTATACGTCACCGCGCAGGGTCCATAGTATACCCATCGGTATGGAGTTCGGCCAGATTTGGCATATGCGTCACTTCGTTAGGTCCCTAGCATATCCAAAACTTGGACTGAATTATATTATAGGGCTGTTGATTCTAGGCTAACAAGCCTTTAGCTCAACCGGGCTATTACTAAACCGGGACGGGGACCGTAGTCACTGCCGCACCCAAAAATATAATCGAAAGGGGCCATTGGCCCCAAACCCCCAATGATACAATTCAGTCCACAATCATATATATATAATAATGCATGTCCTAAAATATATAACTAATCATCATGCCATGTCCACCGAGATGAGGCCAAGACCGAAGACAGGTCGAAACACCGCCAACATCCTCGCGTGGTAAAATCTCATATCAAAAACCAGGATCCATCGCATGGCATCCAGAATATACCGTAACCAGAAACCCTTATACAGGCGTTTCCATTTGAATACAAACATTTCTAAAGCTCGATTTCAAATCAAAATATATGACATGTTTCCAAAACCATACTCACAATCCAAGGAATGACAATAGTTCAAGGGTATATCAAACCACCTTCTTAAATCATAAAGACATTTGCGAGATTGGGCTTCTTAAAATAACATTCACATGTAGCATTTACAAAACCATTTAGTTATAGCCCAAACATCCTTGTTTCATAAAACATTTGGTGGATAAGCATCATCCCCACATTTGAAACAGTTAACAATTTATAAGGCATTATCACGCTAAAAACCTTTCATTTAGTTCATAAAATATGCCACACAAATTCTATGATTCACAAAACAGGTATATTCCACATATCTGATTTGACAGTTCAATAAGGAACAAGGTTCATCGGCATTTATAAATCATATCACTTAAATCAAGATTTACAGTTCAAATAGGTAAACAGGGTTCTCTAACCATCATAAGCCATGTCATTTAAAGTCAGAGTTTATAATCCATATTGTTCTCGTAACAGTTATAAGATAAGGGTCAAGGTTCGCAACCATACATTGATCGTATCGTTCAATAAACGTTTAGAAATACGTAGAGTTCTCATAACAGTTATAAAACAAATATATCATTACTAACAGTAAAAGGTTACCCATCC
>JAESVK010034739.1:0-10565 GCA_017140935.1 Hamamelis virginiana | reverse complement strand
GTCCAGATTTGGAGTTGAAGTCGCAAAACACTTTAAAGTGATATCAAACGTTGGAATCACTTAACGAGACCCCTGCCATTGGAAAGAACACTGAAAATCCTAGTGAAATGAAGTGTTCTTGTATTTTAAAAGTTGTTTTAAAAGGTGTAAATAATTATTACAAAACAGCGGACAGATTCTTGGTGTTTTGAGAAAACACTAAAAGTAAAGTGTTACTTTAATTTTAAATACATGCCATTGCCATTTATCTTTTGTTCCTTTGAATGCTTTATTTTGTACAATTAGATTGTATAATAAATGGAAAATTATGGACTTAAAAGACCAATTGAAATGAGATGTGATTGGCCGCATGAGATGTGTTTTCTTTTATGGGTTGTAAATTTAAGTTGTTAAATTTTGGTGATGTAATTTTAATTAAGGCTTGCATGCCTTCTCCCTTTTCTCCCTAATGTATTCCCCTATTCCTTTATACCCTTTCTTTGTTTATTGTATATATATACTTTGAAGATCAACAAGGTACGTGGTGAACCCGAGGATACATGGAACAGTGGGAGGACAAAGAGAAGACCTTGAGAAGTTCTTTCTTTTATGTAATAGTTACAGGTTAAAATTGCGATCACATAACCCACATTAGACCTAGGGCTCAGCTAATGGCTCTAGTTGGGCCCAACCTTAAAAGTCCATAAACTTTCCATAAGGCCCATATATATGCTAGATGTATGTTTTAGGGGGCCCATTAACCATATTATTATATTTCCTTTATGATAGTGTCCCTTTCCTTTATGGATAGTGGGAGTATCATTATTGCACTAATAATAAAGAATGGTTAATGAACTTATATATGTGATATATGTATGCATGCAATGTATGTTTAAATCTGATGAGACCTAAAACCCCTCGTTTTCAAATTTAAATTGTAAGGAAGAGGCATACGAGTGCTTTATCCTAGCCTCCTACCATTACAAGATAGGTGGATTCTTATGGTGGATGTGTTTGGCTGCAGATATGCGGGAACACATTCATTCTGAGGGTTCATACTAGCTTGTTACATATTGGATATCATGAGGTGCGATAATGGGGCATTCCAAGAACCTATTATGTGAGGGATGCAACATTCAATTGACCATACTCATGTGAATGGTAGGTGTGATTTAACTAAAGAGCACTATCCAAGAACCTATTATGTGAGGATACTGCAATTTAGTGGCTAAAGGAAGGTTGGAAATTGCTTGAGAAGCATTGGATAAGAGTTATCTACCCCTTTGGATTAGTGGTCCAAGAACCTATTATGTGAGGTCCACTAGTTCAAATGGGACCCCAATCCCCATTAAGAATTCAGTCCTGAATTCTAGAATCCTATAGAGGGTGTATGGGATTTGATAAAATAGTGGGAGACACCATAAAACTAAAGACCAAGTTATTATGGTATATTAAATGAAATGTTTTAATAATCTGTTACTTATTTTTGTAGATATCATAATGGTTATACTCACACAAATATCTGAAAATGAAAATGACTATTGTTTGACTGAACCTTATAAAGATAAGAGGCTTATAGAATTTGGAAGAGTTCCTAATTCAGGATTTTATCTATCACTAAGCGATGCTTCCTCTTAGGTATTAGATACCGGTGCTAGTTCTCATATATGTAAAAATATTAAAGAACTAAGAGAAAGCAGAAAATTAAGTCAAGATCAAGTTACCCTTCGAGTGGGAAGTGGAGCAAGCGTTGCTGCATTAGCTGTTGGGACTTGTGAGTTAAACCTTCAATCTGGACATGTCATGAAATTAGAAAACTGTTTATTTATGCCAGGAATAGTCACGAACATTATTTCGGTTTCAACCTTAACTTGTTCTGGCTATGAATTTGTTTTCAATAAGGATAGTTGTACTATTTCTATTGGGAATAAATCTGTCGGTTCTGGCATATATTTAAATGGTTTATATTTCTTAAACATGGATGGTAGTGTGAACTGCTTAGAAAATAGACATGATGCCAAGAGGCATAAAAGACCTCGAGATGAGAAAGACTCAACCTATGTATGGCATTTGAGATTAGGTCATGTTAGTGAGGAGAGGATCAACAAGTTAGGGAAGGATGGGCAACTGGGCTCATATGTACTTGTACCCTTACCTACTTGTGAACCTTGTCTCATGGGTAAAATGACCAAATCACCCTTTACTGGTCACAGTGAGAGGGCAGGAGACATACTGGGGCTGATACATTCTGATGTATGTGGACCTTTTAATAAGGTTGCCAGGGGTGGTTTCACCTACTTTATTACCTTTACCGATGATCACTCACAGTTGGGGACTGTGTATCTTATCAAACACAAGTCTGAATCTTTTGAAAAGTTCAAAGAATTCAGAGCTGAAGTAGAGAAACAAACTGGCAAGAGTATTAAAGATCTTCGATCAGATCGAGGAGGAGAATACTTAACCACTGAGTTTTTAGATCATCTGACTGAGGCTGGCATATTATCACAGTGGACTCCTCCTGGTACACCTCAGCTGAATGGTGTATCTGACAGGAGAAATCGTACTTTGTTGGACATGGTACGATCGATGCTGAGTTACACTGATATGCCAATATCCTTCTGGGGATATGCATTAGAAACAGCCGCTTATCTATTAAATAGGGTTCCTTCCAAATCTGTCCCTAAGACACCCTATGAGATATGGTATGGGAAGAAACCAAGCCTAAAGCATCTAAGGGTTTGGGGTTGCGTTGCATATGTTAAGAACCAAAATGCAACAAAACTGGAAGCGAGGTCAGACAAGTGTAGGTTTGTAGGGTACCCAAAAGAGTCTTTGGGATACTACTTCTATCACACTAGCGAAGAGAAAGTCTTTGTTAGTAAGTTTGCTGTCTTTCTTGAAAGAGATTTCATACAAGAAGGAGGCAAAGGTCAAGTGATAGATCTCGAGGAATTATCCGAGAGTACGCAAACCAACACTGATACCACACCTGCCCTTGTTGAGGCAATTCCTACTGTTACACCACTACTTCGTAGATCTGGTAGAATATCTGCTCCTCCTGTGAGATATGGGTATCTCCATGATTTTAGTGAGGAATTGTTACTTGGCGACAAGGAACATCCAGATGATCCTACCACTTACGAATGAGCGATGTTGGACATCGACTCGAGAAGATGGCAAGAGGCCATGCAATCTGAAATGGATTCAATGTATTCCAATGAAGTCTGGACTTTAGTAAATCCACCTGAAGGTATAGTACCTATAGGCTGTAAATGGATTTACAAAAGGAAGATAGGCTCAGATGGAAAGGTAGAGACCTACAAAGCTAGGCTAGTGGCAAAAGGGTATAATCAGAAACAAGGTGTTGATTATGAGGATACTTTTTCGCCGGTAGCCATGCTGAAATCCATTAGGATCTTGCTAGCTATAGCAGCATACTATGACTATGAGATATGTCAAATGGATGTAAAGACCGCCTTCCTTAATAGAAACATTGAGGAAGATCTTTATATGGAACAGCCTAAGGGCTTTATATCTAGTGGTGAGGACCACAAAGTATGCAAACTACAGCGGTCCATTTATGGACTAAAGCAAGCTTCTCGAAGCTGGAACATCCGATTCAACGAAGCGGTCAAATCGTTTGGCTTTATTCAGAATATGGATGAACCATGTGTGTATAAGAAGGTTAGTGGGAGTGCAGTCACTTTTCTTGTCCTATATGTGGACGATATCCTTATCATTGGGAATGATGCGGGAATGATCTCATCTGTAAAGCTTTGGCTTTCTAGTAACTTCTCCATGAAGGATTTGGGAGAAGCGACCTATATACAGGGCATAAAGATCTATAGAGATAGATCTAAGAGGTTGCTTGGTCTCTCACAATCCATGTACATAGATAAGATACTGAAGAGGTTCAGTATGGAGAATTCCAAAAGGGGTTTACTTCCCTTTAGACATGGAATTCATCTCTCCAAGGATATGTCTCCCAAGACAGATCAGGAGAGAGAGCATATGAGTAAGATCCCTTATGCATCTGCTGTGGGGAGTCTTATGTATGCTATGTTATGTACTAGACCTGATATCAGTCATGCTGTAAGCGTTGTCAGCAGATATCAGTCTAACCCAGGTGAGGCACACTGGGTGGCAGTCAAGGGTATCCTTAAGTACTTGAGAAGGACTAAGGATTTGTTTATTGTCTATGGAGAAGATAAGCTCAAAGTTGATGGATACACTGATTTAGACTTTCAATCAAAAATTGATGATAGAAAGTCTACATCTGGATATTTGTTCACCTTAAATGGTAGAGTGTTTAGTTGAAAGAACTGTAAGCAGTTACAGCGGATTCCACTACAGAGGTTGAGTATGTAGCCACCTCAAAAGCGAAGCTGTTTGGAGAATATTGAATCATTCAATATTATAATCTTATGTCTCATCAGAAGTCCAAGCACATTGAAAAGCGCTTCAATATGATTTGAGAAATCATGAATAGAGGAGATATCAGTATGCAAAGAGTAGCATCTGAGGTTAGCACCCTAGACCCACTTACCAAGGTTCTTACTCTGAAGACCTTGGAGCAACATCTCTAGAAGATGGGTATGAGATACATCACTAATTGGGTTTAGTGCAAGTGGAAGATTGTTAGAAGTGTGCCCTAAAACCAATTAGTAGGTTGTTATTAGGGAACTTTAATTTCATTTATGTTATTGTATGAATCTTATTCATCTATAAAATGGCTTTATATTATCATGTAAACTTGTGTTATTTATAACTGTTCATGATAATGTCCTTGAATAGCATGATAGAGAATTATATCTCAAGTGTTGAGATAGAGAGACATATGATTCTCAAGAACATCTATTCTAGATATGTTCCTGATCATAGGTTTATTTATTTGGGCGATAATAAACCGTTAAGATTAGCTCAGGTTATACTAGCTCCAATGGGAGGATGGTGAGTCTCAAGCCATCTGTGTAGAGACACTATAGTAAACCTGTGGGTGATTGTTAAAGAACAAGTACACTGAACGTGACCAATATGAGTACAGCTTATGGAGATATATTTGAATGTCAAAAGCTACTTATGTGTATAGTCACATTTGTAATCCTCATACCTGAGACACCACTGGTTATCTTATGTATGAATTACTAGAGTTTGATAGTATCTTGTACGCCCTTAATCTTAAGGATGTAATCGGTGCTCATTGGCTTTAGTAAGTTGTATATGAAGATAGGTGAGTGTGCAATAGGGGATCACCACCCTTAATATCAAAGGGAGAATGTCACAGTTAATTCACAAATAATAACTCAATAAAGTCTTTGGCCAAACCAGAAGGTAACCAAGGAAAAGAGTTTTCATGGGTTAACCTAATTGAGTTTATATTTTGGTGAATGGCTTACACAGAATTAAGTTAGGGTTTGACATGAATCCATACCCAAATAACTTAATCGTGACATTGTTTGGTGAAGGATTATTTATTACACGAAGGGTTCATTTATATTCGTATATTCACCCACACCTAGGGCACGTCATGATATGTTGCTAGATGTCACTCATGACTAGTGTAGGCCTAATGATAAGTGTTATCATTGAGGGCAAAATTGGAATAGTTTCAATTGAACCAAAAATAGAAAGTTTCTATTTTGGGAAACATGCGATGTTCCCGAGCCACTACTAGGTTGGGGTGAACCCAATGGGTCACACACATTAAAGCTTAAGTGATCTTCTTGAATTTGTGAGAGGGGATATTCTAATTTGTGTATGAGTTTAATCCTTATTATTAAGGGTTAATAATTAAAAGGATTAAGGATACACTAAACTAGGATAAACCTATTCTTATTTGGTGTTTGGTCATGCTAGCACTAGTAACCAAACATCATTGAAAGAGGAAAGAGTCTATAAATAAGAGGGATAGGCCTAGGGTTTATGCATCCACTTCAAGAGAGCCTCATCCCTCTCTCATTGCCGCCTCTCTCTCTCTCCCTCTCAAGCTTGCATTCTCTCAAGTGTTGTGGAGATCAAGGACTTCAAGGAGTTTTAGGCTCATGTGGACTATTCATTGGAGGCTTCCATACGTTTGGGGCTTGAAGTTTAGCGAGGACAATCATCAAAGAAACATCAAGTAAGCTTTTATTCATGTATCGTTTAATTGTTTAGATTCGTTTTATAGTTTGAGTTCGAATCTTGGATGAATATCAATGGGAAATTTTTTTATTTTACCTTCCGCTGCGTTCCCATGGTGTATTCTTTCAGTGGTATCAGAGCCAACTCAAATCTATGATTCGAATCATGAATGGCATAGCTTGGCATGTGTTTAAAAATGTTTAAATTAATTTGAGGTTTTGAGAAAACCCCAATGATGAATTCGGCCCTAAGGTTTTTTGAACCTTTGTATGTGTTTTGTTTTAATTATGATTATTTGCAACTAGGTATTTAATATACTCTAGTGATGGACGAATTTAGGGGCTGCATATAGGATGTAAATACCCTAGAGGCATTCGGCCATGGGTGTAAGAACCCAAGCTTGAGTGCAATTCGGCCATGGTGGACTTTGGGAGGTAGGTGACGGCAACTAGGGTGATGGGGCTGCATTAGGGTCTCATAACATTAATTATTCTAGGCCATTTATTTTTTTTAGGAACCCTAAGATTGGATGGTCATGATTAATGGATGATGAGTCTCCATTATTTTAGTAACCCTAGTCATAATAGGAAACCTAGTTTAACTAGGAATTTCAAATTTGAATAGTTTCCTATTGGGTGTAGTCTTACCTAATTGTTATGTGATACAAATTAGGTAAATCCTAGTTAACCTAGGAATTAATTAATGTTATTAATTAATTAAATGGTGGCTGGAAATTTAGAGTTTTAGAAACTCTAAGATGATAAGGAAAGTTTCCTATTTCAAAAAGGATTCTAGTTTTATGCTTTCTTTGATAGTCAAAGCTTGTGATATTTAGATTCATTATGAAATAGGAAAGTTTGTAATATGATGACTATATTTTAGGGTTTAAGAAATCCTAAATATTTATTTTGATTATATTTGACTCTTGCACTTTTATATGATCAAAATTGAAAAACCCTAAAACCCTAATTCTCTATAAGCTCACGGCCACACTAGGGTTTCCTAACCCTAGTGTGTCACGGCCACTTAGTGGCTTCATGATGGTTTTATCTTCTTCACATAATGAATATTACATGATTTTCATAATTATAAAATTGTTTGAAAAAGGTTTTGTAATTCAAAAGTGAAGAAAATAGAATTAAAGTGAAATTAGGATTTTGGAAACCCTAATTGCCATTTTGTGAATTTTGGAATTAAACAAGAGTTGTTTTAGCTTTTTAATTCGATTAAATTGCATAGGGGTCATCTACATTAATATATTTAAGTGTCCTAATAGTTAGTGCACAAAATAATATTAATTGGATAAGTTTTATAAGAGTTATAAAGCTAAAACAGTGTGCTGCCATTTCTGGACAGCAACACTGTCAGTTTGTAAAATCTTTAAAAATGGTTTTTATTGATTTTTTCAACAGGCCACCTATCGACTTCACTAATATAAGGTCTTAACTAGTGTGGACCAGCCTCGTGGACGGGGCTTTGGTTGTGTGAGTCCACATCATCACCGGGCGATGTGATTAGGGGGGGGTTTAGAAATCAAACAAAGGAGTCGCCACCTTATTTTTAAGGAATAAGGAAACCATGAAAAATATTTTATTTTTTAAATCAAAACAAAACAAACTCCATTTTCAATGAAAAGACTGTCTACAAACCAGAGTTGGATCCGGGGGCTAGGTTACGACGTGGGAAGGTTCCAAGCTTTCACTTGTAGGCACCCACCTCGCCCTAATTAAAGGACTTCTAATTTATTTGGGCTATTTAAATTTCTCAATGCAAACAGTCCTAAATAATCTAATCAACCAACAAAATAATGATATAAATGCAGTAATCTATATTAGTTATATTAATAAATAAATAAAAATATATACAAACAAACCCCTAAAACCTAGGACACCCTACGGGCATCCTAGGGCGGACTTGAGCCCTATTAGCGCCTACGTAACTTACTAGTATCACCTAGCAAGTATCAAAGTCCACGTAGTTCGACTACCCTAGGACTCTCCTATTGTAATCGATCACATCATCAAAGGTATTTCAACCTAATTCAAGACTCTAACTTCGAGAGTTTTTATTCTTTCAAAATCATTTATTTGAAATCATTTCAAATTAAAAGACTTTCTTAAAATCGAAATATTCTAAAACAATTCTTATCTTTAGAATCCAATTCCAATTAAAAATCTTTTTCAAAGATTTTCAAGAAAACAAATCATATGGGAGGAATTTCATTCCAAGGTAAAAAATCTTTAAAACATTTCAAATCTTTTGAAAATCAATTAATAATCAAATATCTCATAAAATCATATTTATTTCATAAATATTGCATCAAAAATCTTTTAGGAAATCTCTCGAAGATCGACTCTTGAATCAAATAAAATACACAATTCAAATCATGATTTTTACAACAAAGGAAATTCCTAGGGAAGGTCAAGTGACCTTCCTAGCCTAGGGTCTCTAACTAGCCCTAAAGTTAATCTAAAAACCTAAAAAATACTAATGCAATGCATGCTGAAATTTAAACAAATAAGCATGTAATCAATTCTAAGAATGCATGAAAATGCTCCTAAATGCACACTAATTGATCTATGTGAACCTAAGCATATTTCTATGTTGGATTAAATCTTAAAATAATTTTTAGAAGTGATTTAAGGGCATAAACAAACCCGGACAGATTTGAATATTAACCTTAAACCACCCTAAAAACCATGAAAATAAGAATGAAAAATGTGGAAATGACCTAGCATGCTTTCTATATGAATATACTGTGAAACTACTATTAAAATTATGCAAAATATGGCTTAAAAATGTTAATTAAACCACTTTAAGACATGTATTCAAATCTGGACAGATTTGAATACATACTTAGAGTAGCTTAAAAATCATCTTTAATCCATAACAACATCAAATAAACACCCTAGCATACAATCTAACATGCTTGACTAATTTACCATGTAAAAACATATCAAAAACTACACAAAAACTATGCTTAAATAATTAATTCAAACACAAGAGGAGGATCTTACCTTCGCACGCTCCCTCGTACACAATTTTTATGTTCAAACAATCAAATCAATATCAAGTGTTCAAATAATCATAAAAAAGGCATAAAAAATGACTCACAACTCATCACATGTCAAGAATACATATTAACACATTCATATCATCATTAATACCATCAATCAAACATTTAGAGATTCAAATAACAATATGAATATATCAATACTTACCCTAGGCATGCTCGCATACATGAAATAATAACAATGGACTCATCCTAAACATAAAATCGTAACAAAAACTAACCCTAGCATGCTTACACACATAAAACCACAAGAAACTAACCCTAACATGCATACTGACATAAAGTAATAATAAAACTACTTCTAATCATGCATACGTACATAAAATAACAAGAAAACTAACCCTAACATGCATACTCACATAGAATAATGATAAAACTACTTCTAATCATGCATACGTACATAAAATAACAAGAAAGCTAACCCTAACATGCATACTCACATAGAATAATGAGAAACTAACCCTAACATGCATACTCACATAAAATACATAACTAAACTACACTAATCATACACATTAACCCTAATCACATAAAATAACATAAAATCAACATAAAAAAATACCCTAACTATGATTACTCATATAACATCATACAAATAACTATTCTAAACATACATGCTCATAATAAATAAATAACCTAGACACATTAACTCACATAAAATCATAACTAAGTTAACCCTAACATGCATACTAACACATAATCAAAATAAAACCAACCTTATTCATGATGAACATACTATTATCCTATATTAAAACTACATCCTATTCTAATCATGCATATATATTAAATCAAATACAAAACAATCAAACTCAAAATAATCATAGTATCATTCATGAACAAATGAGAACATATTGTTCAATGATAAAGCCATTACCTCTCTCTTTTCTCCTTGATTGATCTCCTTTAAGCTCCAAGCTTATGGCTCTTCTTCTCCTTCTTCCTCACCTTTGTTCTCTCCCCCAATGGTGTAAAACCAGATCTGTAGCCTCCTCTCTAAACCCTAGAATGCTCTCCCTCCTTCTCAACCTCTCATAATGCAACATATATAGGGTTAGGGTTCAAAACCTTGAATGGCTAGGATTAATCCCTCTAAAAAACGATCCTAGGGCTTAGAATGAATCTCTCTAGGGTTTGAAAGCTGAAACCCTTCGAATTTATGCCAAAAAAATCAAATCAAATCGGCCAAAATAAGTCAAATTTTCCAAAATGGCAAAATTGGCTCGAGCCAGCTGATGGCCGTCCTAGGCATGGACGGTTGGCCGTCCTAGCTGGACGGTTGGCCGTCCTAGCTAGGACGGTCACCATGCTGACTTTCCCAATTTTGTTCCCCAATTTTAGGGTTTTCGAATTTTGGCCATATTTTGGTCAAATTTGATCCAAATCCAATGGTTCA
>JAESVK010034738.1:0-11485 GCA_017140935.1 Hamamelis virginiana | reverse complement strand
CAAACCATACGTGTGCAGTTGCCACTTGGAGATTTCCTAAGCGAACATCTTTTTTGGCACGCCCGGTGGGACACATTAAGGCAAAATATATTTAATCTTCTTACTATGATGACAAGAAGGTCTAAACAAACGGAATCTTCAAATCAAGGTGAAACCAGGCCAGAAGATGGCCTTGAAGCCATTCTTGAAGATCAAAATTCATTGCGAAATGAAGAAAACTCGAGGGTTGAAACCAATGTAGAAAGAGTTAATCTACAGAATTCTGATCCAGAAACTCTGTCGCAGTTAGCAGTACAAGTTTCTGAGATATTTCGGCCAATAGTGGCTGAAATTACTCAACAATTACAACAAACCATTATAAATACTATGAATAAACAATGTACTTCTATAAATGAAGAGATTTATAATGGTTCACAAAAGAAACAACCCGTTGTCTCTAACCTACCAGGAAATTCATTGTTGGGTATTCCCCCTCAAGTGAATTTAGAACCCGGGGGGTCGGTAGGTACAAGACCAATTTATGGCCAAAATGAATATATAAGGCCAAATTATGGTCAAAAAGAAAATATAAGGCCAACAAATGGTTTTAGTGATATAAGTAAATCAAAGGCAGTGATGAATGCTCAACAAAATGAGTTTATATTTCCTACGTTTGTAGATGTTAATAAACCAAGTAGTAGTTCATCTGAAATGAACAAAATGAATAGTAAATTTCATTATGATGAATTTACTAATCAGCCCATAAAGTTTAGTTATAATGATGCTCATAAAAATGTTTCACATCATGAAAATTCAAATCAATTTACAAATCCTTTGTATGATAGTACCATTGAACCCGGGGGGTTGATAGGGAAGAGATCTAATGATTATGAAGGAAACAAAGTGAAACAAAGTCAGAACGAAAACTTTAGGGTGATTCAGAATCAAAATGTTGATACAAACATACCTGGAAATCAACCCATCATGGCAACTAGAAATCAACTTCTTGAATTAATTCAAGAAACATATGGACCTTTGAATAGAAATATTCAGGTCCCATTGTATCGAAAGCCATATCCTGATTGGATTGATAGAACATATGAATTCCCACGAGGATATAAAATCCCTGAATTAGCTCTATTCTCTGGTGAAGGAGAGCAATCAACTATAGAGCATATTGGGAGGTTCACTGGGCAATGTGGTGAAGTTGGAAATAATGATTTTTTGAAACTTCGTTTGTTTTCAAATTCATTAACAGGGAATGCATTTACTTGGTATGTAAATCTCCCACCAGGATCTATTCAAAATTGGGTACAATTAGAAGAAATGTTTCATACTCAGTTCTTTAGAACTGATCCTGAAGTTTCTATGGCTGATTTAGCCAGACTTAGACAAAAACCTGATGAAAAAGCCTCACAATTTATTCATAGGTTTAAAAAGGCAAAGAATAGATGCAGAATTAGTTTGCCTGAAAATGAATTTGTGAAATTAGCTCAGAATGGTTTAGAGTTTGAGTTAAGGAAAAAATTCGATGGAATAGAATTCAGGGATCTTATGGAATTAACCACCAAAGTGTCAAGGTATGAAACTTTGTTAAAAGAAGAATATCAAAGACAAAATTCATCTTTTAAGAGTTATTACTACGACCCAAATTATGAAGTAGATGCCGCTGAAATAATCGGCAAATCACCATTCACTTGTGATGCATTAATAAAAATAGATAGTAAAACAAGTTATCAAGCAAAGAAGAATGCTTCGAATGAAGGTTCGAGGCAATATTCTTTTGATATATCAAAAGTAGATTCTATTTTTGATCATATGTTGAATGGTCAATTCATAAAGTTGCCCAAAGGACATAAAATTCCAAGTTTTGAAGAGGTAGGAAATAAAGAATATTGCAAATGGCATAATTCTTGGAGACATTCAACAAGTAATTGTATTGTATTTAGAAATGTAATACAAGAACAAATTCAAAAAGGGAATTTAAAGTTCCCTGACAAAGGTGATGAATCTATGGGTATTGATAATAACCCATTCCCTTCAATTCAAGAAGTTGAAGTCGAATTCCATGATGTTCATTTCCCAATTAAAAGACATACAGATCAAAGAGGAAAAAGTCATCAAAATGTCCATAATTGGAAAACATTATTGTTTGGAATTGACAAAATTACTTTTATTCGATTCATGTTACAGGAAAGTCGAATTGAAGAAGATATTGAGTCTATTCATTCAGAAGAAAATGAAAGTGAATTTACTCTGGAAGATTCACAGACTGGAATGAAAGAATTACTTGTTGAGATGCACAATGCTGAATTTCCTACTTGGAAGAATAAGAAGAGAATGATTCATAATCCAGAATCTAAGAATTTGATAATCAGATCCAAAGCAGAAACAGAAACGGAATTACCAATGTTTGAAGATCCTTTAAGGTCAACTGCTTCGAAGCCAGATCAAGAGATCCTCAAACAATTATGTTCTAAATGTGGTGAGGAGTATGTTAAAGCAGCTGAAAAAGATAATTCATATACTGGGAAGGTAGATCATTTTGTGAAGCCGTGGGAGAAAGGTAAAGGAAAAGTAAGTTATCCTAAACCTCCATATGTTAATCATCCACATCATAAATTCTCTTATGGACCTTTTTATCCACCTAAGAATTATCAAAAGAATTTTCAGTACTTTAGGCCTGGTTATGTTAACAAACCAAATTTTAATCAACAAAATTTTGGTTCGAAAAACAATAATCAGTTTCATAAACCAAAAGTGCCAAATCCTAACCAGCCTAATTTTAAAGGATGTACTTTAGACCATAGAAAGAATGCAGATGTTTTTACAGGAGAAAGGCTAACTTCGAGTCAACAAGGAAAGGCAAAGCTAGTTATTCCACCAAAGGTGCCTATCGACAATTGGTATGTTCTAAGACATCCAAAAAATCAGGAGTTGGAATACAAGCCATTTATGTCCAAGACTCAGAAAAGAAGATTGCAACGAAGGTATGCCAAAATGCAAGAGAATATTAATATAAATATTCAGAAAAATGTAGATTCTTCAAAGCCTAATCCAAGGTTCGAAAGGAAGACTATGAAAGATGAAAATGAGAAGCATATGACATTGGTCGATGAGAACAAATTATCCTCGATCATTGAGCAGTGCAGAGAAGCAATGGAAATTGATGAAGAAAATCCAAACAATGTTCAAACAGATGCTTCAAAGGAAGTCAATTTTCCTGAAGATCGAGAATTTGATCTGATGATAGAGGAAGCAAATGTTAATATGGCCTTTACTTTACCAACATCTTTCGAAGCAAAACCAGGGCAAAGCAATTGTATTGATGGAGATGTTGAAGACACTCAAGGTTTCTGTCCTGAGATTGTGGAATCTGAAGTTGAGCTTCAAGCTAATGGTAAAGTTTACAAATTTGTAAAACCAACTTCTCAGATGACTAAACATCTAAAACCCCTATATGTAAAGGCATATATTAATGGTTGTCCACTAAACAGAATTTTAGTAGATAATGGAGCAGCCGTTAATATAATGCCTATTACTACTTTGAAAAAACTCAACTTAGAAGAAAATAAGTTGCTCCCAACAGAAGTTGTAATTTCTGGATTTGCGGGAAGTAAAAAGAAAGCAAAGGGGATATTGCCTGTTGAATTAACTGTTGGTTCGAAGGCTACAATGACTGCATTTTTTGTTGTTGAAGGAAATTCAAATTATAATGCATTATTAGGTAGAGATTGGATACATGCTAATAAATGTATTCCATCTTCAATGCATCAGCAACTGATTCTTTTAAATGAAAATGCAGAATTTGAGATGGTGGAAGCTGATCGAAAACCATTCAATGTAGCTTCAAATGTAATGGAAGCCAGGCTTTATGAAGAGCCCATTGGTCCGGTTGATCTAAGTAAAATTCCTCCAGTTAACGAAGACAAAATTTGGGAAGATGCACTTTGTCAATTTGTAGGACCAGCAAGTGGTCCAGATAATATGAACGATGAATCGAATGTCTAATTTCTCTAAGAAATTAGAAACTGAGGCTGTTCACGCGGCCTTAGAAAAAGTGGCTGTACAAGCCATTCATTCGAAGCTGTTGGATGAAGAATTAATTCATGCAGGATGGAATGAAGGTATTCTGGAAGATGAACATGAGCAGTCAAAGGTTGTATTTGATAATGATGTTTCTCTAGTTTCTGAACAATCTTTAAATTTAAAGTTGCAAAATGTTGATACTTTAGTAGAAGTTAACTTAGGTAGTGTTTCTAGTTCAAAGACTGTTTTTATTAGTAATTTCTTAGATGATTCAGCTAAAGAGAAGCTTATATCTGTGTTGAGAGAATACAAAGATTGCTTCGCATGGGACTACCATGAAATGCCTGGTTTAGACAGATCCTTGGTTGAGCACAAGTTGCCAATAAAGGAAGGCTTCAAACCATTCAAGCAGGAATCTCGAAGACTTGCTCCGAAGGTCATTCCAAAGATTAAAGAAGAAATTGAAAGATTGTTGAAAGCAGGTTTTATCCGAACAGCCAGGTATGTTGAGTGGGTTTCTAATATAGTTCCTGTGATTAAGAAAAATGGTAAATTAAGAGTTTGTATTGACTTTAGAAATCTTAATTTGGCCACTCCAAAGGATGAATATCCGATGCCTATTGTGGATTTATTGATAGATGAAGTAGCTGGACATCAAATAATGTCATTTATGGATGGACATTCAGGATATAATCAAATATATATTGCTGAAGAAGATGTCCATAAAACTGCATTCCGATGTCCTGGCAGTATTGGTACTTTTGAATGGATCGTAATGCCTTTTGGTTTGAAGAATGCAGGAGCTACTTATCAAAGAGCTATGAATGCTATTTTTCATGATATGATAGGTGATTTTCTAGAATGCTATATTGATGATATAGCCATTAAATCAAACAATATAGAAAATCATCTAGAATATTTGGAAAAGGTATTTAAAAGAATGAGACTTTATAAGTTGAAGATGAATCCACAAAAATGTGCCTTTGGTGTTAGTGCTGGGAATTTCCTAGGCTATTTAGTGCACAAAAAAGGCATTGAAGTAGACTCAAATAAAGCAAGAGCGATTATTAATGCAAAGCCTCCCTCTAATAAAAAAGAGTTGCAAAGGTTTTTAGGACAATTAAATTTCCTTCGAAGGTTCATTTCAAATGCTGCAGGAAAAACCAGAGTGTTCTCTTCACTATTGAAGCTGCGAAATGAAGATGAATACAACTGGAATGAAGAACATCAGAAGGCATTCGAAGCAATCAAGACTTATCTGATTAATCCACCTATTTTGATGCCACCAAGGTTGGATAAACCTTTAAAGTTATATATTTCAGCAGCCGAAGAATCTATTGGCTGTCTTTTGGCTCAAGATAATAATGAATTCAGAGAACAAGCCATCTATTACTTGAGTAGGGCATTGAATTGTATTGAATGTAGATATTCTTCAATTGAAAAGTTATGCCTTACATTGTATTTTGCTGCAATGAAACTCAGATATTATTTGCTTCCAAGGAATGCAATTGTCTTATCAAAGTTCAATTTGATAAAATATATATTATCTAGACCTTTGCTTAATAACAGAATCGGAAAATGGATTCTAGCATTAACAGAATTCACTTTTGTTTATATGCCCCAAAAGGCTGTGAAAGGTCAAGCCTTAGCAGACTTTTTGGCTGATCATCCATGCCTTGATATAAAACAAGAAGAGTTTGATTCTTTTAGTATTGGTTTTGCTCCATGGAGAATGTGGTTTGATGGTTCGAAGACAAACCAATATTCTGGGATTGGAGTGGTTATTGAATCTCCAAAAGGAATCAAGACTAAGTTTAGTCTTAGACTTGAATACAATGGAACCAATAATCAAGCTGAATATGAAGCTCTAGTGTTTGGTTTAGAAATACTAAAAGAATGGAAAGCTGAAATGATTGAAGTTATGGGAGATTCTCAATTAATTGTAAACCAAATGAAAGGAGAATATAAATGCTTAAGCCCCAGTTTAATTCCTTATTACTTAAGTGCTGTACATTTGTTATGTAACTTTGATGATGCAGTCATTGATTACATACCAAGGTTTATGAATGAAGAAGCTAACAGTTTAGCCCAAATTGCTTCGGGTTTTAAAGAAAATCCTTGGGAAGAAGAAATTTGTTTCGAAAATAAAAAGAAAATATTACCTTCTTTATTGGATAGAGGTTTACCTCTAGAGGTAAATGAAGTTCAAATTATTAAGAAAGATTGGAGAACTCCAATAATAAATTTTCTTTCTAACCCAAATGCTGAATCAACAAGGGCAACAAGGCTTAAAGCCATTAAGTACATTTTATATGATGATATATTATATAAAAAAGGAGCTGATGGTTTGTTACTTAGATGCCCAAGTTTAAAAGAATCCATGAAAATAATGGGTGAAGTCCATGAAGGAACTTGTGGTGCACACCAACCTGGTATTAAAATGAGATGGTTGATTCGAAGACATGGGTTTTATTGGCCTACAATTCTCAAAGATTGCATTGAATATGCTAAAGGTTGTCAAGCTTGCCAAAAACATGGAAATTTACATCATAGGCCAGCAATTGAATTAAATTCCATTATCAAACCATGGCCATTTAGAGGTTGGGCAATGGATTTGATAGGAAAAATATTTCCTCCTTCATCCAAACAACATTCTTTTATTATTGTTGCAACTGATTATTTTACGAAATGGGTTGAAGCAAAACCTATGGTTTCAATAAATCAGTGTGATATTATAAATTTTATAAAAGAAATAATGAGTAGGTTTGGAATTCCTCAAACCATAACTGCAGATCAAGGCAGTGTATTTGTGGGAAGTGAAGTAAAAAATTTTGTTGATCAATATGGAATTACCTTGATTCATTCAACTCCTTATTATGCCCAGGCTAATGGTCAAGCTGAATCTTCGAATAAAACTATCAAACAAACTATGCAGAAGATGATTGAAGATAACCCAAGGGAGTGGCATGAATTGTTGATAGAAGTTTTATGGGCTTATAGAACTTCCAAACGTTCTAGTACTGGAACAACTCCATATGCATTGACATATGGACATGATGCAGTACTCCCAATGGAAATAAATGTGAATTCATTAAGAGTAGCCAAACAGCATCAAATTTCTTTTGAAGATTATCATCAATCCATGTATATGGAACTTGAGAACATTGATGAAGAAAGAGTAGATGCACTTAATCAGATTCAAATTCAAAAGAAAAAGGCTACAAGGGCTTATAACAAAAGGGTTAAAATCAAAACCTTTGCAGAAGGTGATTTGGTATGGAGAACTATTTTACCAATTGGTTTGAAAGATCAAAAATTTGGGAAATGGTCACCAAATTGGGAAGGACCATTTCAAATTCATCGAGTTTTAAAAGGAGGTGCATACCATTTAAGAGGAATGAATGGATATGTACACAATAAGAAAATTAATGGAAGATTCTTAAAGGAATACTTTCCAACAATATGGGAGAATAGAAACATGTAATATACACAAAAGAAAATATATTCATAAAGGATCGAAGCAAATGTTTACATAAGAGTAATTGTAAAATTGTTTCAAATACATCCTTTTTTCTAGAAAAAATTGCAAAGATTTCTTGAAACTCTCCCAATCAGCACTATTGCTATCCAGATATTGCATGAGTCCTTTCTTCTTTCTGGCAATTTGTGGATTGTTGTCAAGATGAAACTTCAATTTTTCTTTCGTTGGAAGAGCTTCAGTCTTTAAAGCCAGAAGTTTCTCTTGGTTTGAAGTCCTCTCAGTCTGAAGGTCCTGCAGTTCCTTTTGAAGAGCTTCAATCTTCGAATCAATCTGATGAATAGTCTGATCTATTTCTTTCTGAGAATCCAGATTGGTCTTCAAGGTATTAGAGAAAAGGTGCATTTCTTCAAGAGTCACATTGCATTGAGCCAGGTCATTCCTTATCTCTTCATGATTCTTTATAAGGGTAATCATATGAGTGATCAGATATTTCAGATTAGTGGGAGACCCTGGAGATGCATTCTGTAAATCTTGAAGAAGATCATTGCACTGTGCTAACACTTCATCTCGAAGCTCAGTCTGATTCAGATCATTTAGAGAAATAGCAGCACATTTTTGAAACAGGGATTTGGTTTTAGCTGAATAGGAATGAGTAGTTAGAATTTCTACTGGTTCATCCTCAGGAGTTTGAACAGCAGAAGCAGCTAATTTGACCAATTCCAATGTATCATCAGTATCAGAAAAGTATGGATCAGAAGAAGATATATCCATTTCACTGCTAGGAACAGATGCAGGTATTTTTTCTTCTTGACTTTTTGTCTGTAGCAAAGAAATTGAAGGTTATTTAAGGAATTTACCAAAAGTTGATATATAAAAAATATATTTATATTTACCTCAGTTGAAGCTTCATAAGTTAATAACTTGATGGGAGGACTCATTTGAGTATCTTGAGAAGTTGAAGAAGAGGGGATTTTTTCCAAACCTCTGAATTTAATAGGTGTTGATGACTGCATCAATAAATTAGAGGTAAATATTTGATTTTTTATGTTATTGGTAATCAAATATGCATGAAGAATGTAAACTCACGAAAATAGCAGTAGCTTGAAGAGCTTCATAATATTCTGGAGGCAGTGCCTCGAAATGTAAGGCCATTTTCTGAAGCAGCTCGTGTATCTGAAATAAGAAAATGTTAGTAAATTGAATAAAACAAATACAATCAAATTTTTGTTCAATAAGACTTGTATTTCTTACCTCTGGGGATACCGAGGGAGTAGCATGAGTTGAAGAAGGAATCTCTGAAGATGCAGGAATCTAAAAAAAAAAAAAAAGACAGTTAGAATGAAATGTCTTAGACAAATATTGGCAAAATTTTAAAGTAAATATGAGAATTTACTTGAAAATTGGCAATATAGCCAGAAGTATCCATCATTGCCAAAGGAGTTGGAGTCAGAATTTCATGATCTTTCTCTTCTTCAACTCTTTTTTGTCTTTTCTGTCTCTTTTCCTTTTTTTTCTCTGCTCTAGCTTCATAGAAGGCTACTTTAGCCTCTAACTCTGCCATTCTCTCTTTTTCTTTCCTTATTTCTTTTTCTTTTTTCTTCTCTTCTTTTCTTTTTCTTTTTCTCTCTTGTCGAGTTAAATCCTCTTCAGAATCAATAGCAGGGTTTGGAACTTCTTGAGAAACAACAGTGTGCTCCAAAAGTTGAGAAGGACTGTGAAGAGCTTTAGTCCTTTGCTCTGGAAAGAGGTCAGGATATAACTTCTTTTTTCCTTTCTCCACTATGGCAACAGAAGAAGCTTGAGATGCAGGCACAGCTGGAAGATCTTGAATCGAAATTTTTCTTCTCTGAATCAACTGTGGAGCCTCTTCTTCTGTTTCTTTCTCACTCTCTTCATCACTGATTACTATCTCAGTTGAATCACTGATGATAGTTTTTTGTCTGGATTGACTTAGAAGTCTCTGACCTGCATTCACAATATTATTATTAATAAACTTTTTTAGTTTGAATAAAATGTATGCATCAATAGATACTTACTCTTTCTCTTGCTTGGAGAAACTTGCTCAGTATCTTTTATTTTCTTCTCTTTCTTCACTGTCTTTACTCGAACATGAGTTGCAATCAAGGAAGCTGTCTTATCAGACGTTCCCACATCAACTGAAGTAGTTGAACGAAGCTCGAATGGGAACAAAGCTTGGACCAGTTTAGGGATATCAAAGCCACCATATGCTTGCTGCCAGTTAGTCTCCCACCAAGTCTCAAAACAGTTCTCAGTGATATTTGATTTCCCAAATTGGAAGAAATGAAAACTATTTTTTGACTTGAGGTAAAAAGTTTGAATGCTTTGAATTTGGTCAGTAGATTTAAAGGTTATTCTCTGAGAAGCAACTGGGTTGAATGAACTGACATATGGAAGGGGAATGGTTTGAAGAAGACCAAATTGCCTTGCAAAAAGATTAGGCAAGTATGGTTCAATTTGAGATTCAAAAAATTGTGCTCTGCCCCTTGTAGCAAAAGAAGAAACAACAAGGTCTCTACTGATTAGAAAGCTGGCCCAAGAATTTGTCACATATGAGGGGTAAGTCTCTTGGTGTTGAATATTTTTAATCTTTTTTATCCATTGAGGCCCAACTTTTGGATTGAAGAATGGTTGAAAGAAAGAAGCATTCCTTCGAAGATCCAAATTAAGAAAGAAATTTAAATATTGCTCAAAAGAAAAAGAAGGAACACTTTCAGTCATTACCATTCTCTCACCAAAGTTAACAAAAGTTTGTTCTTTCAAATCAATCAAGTTGGGCCGAATTTCAGGAAAATATGCATATAACCAAAATTGCAAAATCCAAAAGGGACCCCCCATCTGATAAGACAACTTCTTAGAATGCATTTCTTGGCATCTTTTGTAAAGATTGGCCAAAAGAAAAGGGGCTAAAGCAAGGGTATGCTTCGAAGATAGAGCCTTGGCCAAATAAAGAAATTCCAAAGTAATTCTTTGAGAAGAAGAACAAATCAAGAATCTGTTGATCCAAAAAAGAAGAAAAGAAATATATTCTTGCTTTGAAAATTTCTTCGAATCATTTTTCATTTCAGCCTTGATGAAGGCAGAGTAGCTAAGGTCTTTGCTTTGAGGAAAATTGTAGGTTGAAGTTTGACCTTCAGCTAAAAAGGTTGTAATTTCAGAACCAAAAGGAAATACACTTGTAATTTCACAAATATCCATGACTGTTGGAGACATGGGACCACATGGAAAATGAAAACAATTAAAGGTGGGGGACCAAAAACATAAAGCAGCTGCGAGAAGCTTACCATTGCACTGAAAGCCTCTCGTAGATAAAGTGATGGCATCATGGATCCCTATTTCATGCCACTCTTGTTCTTTAAAGCTCTTGGCTCGTTCCACCCAAGCATTCCAACCAGTTTCTATTTTGGGCCAGTGTCTGATGGGTCTTCCATCCCATTCAAGCTTTTTACTTTGCTGAAGCAAAGTTTGTTGTCCTTCGGGGAATGGAAAATGAGGGGTAAAATCTTTATGAATCTCCTTTTTGAAGGATGGCCCTAAAACGGTATAGTTGGCATTGGACGAGTGAGGGTTTAAGATGTGAGGATAAACATCTTCGGACCGATATTTTAGGGTTTCGTTAAAGAGTTGTGACAATACAAGGGAAGAAGATGATTCTACAGTCGCGGGTGTTGAAGAAGAAGCTGCCATTGAAGGTTGGATGCAAGGTTGACGAAATGGAAACAGTAAAAATTGAAAAACTCAGTTCACAGTCCTTTGAAGGTAAAACGATAATTACGCAGCAGAGTTGAAAAGACGTGGGGTTAATCACATCAATTCGAAACTCTTTAAAAAACAGAGGATTTCTCTTGATGCGGGGGGTATGTTTACTATTAAAATAACTGCCCAATAAAATCTGGGCACGTGGCGTTTATTTTTTAATAAGAAACAGTTGCAGCCCTTTAAGCCAATAAGGAAGAGCATACAATAAAATGCTTTGTA
>JAESVK010034735.1:0-15513 GCA_017140935.1 Hamamelis virginiana | reverse complement strand
TTTTTAAACCTACCTTCCGCTGCGTTCCTTGTTCGTATTCTTTCAGTGGTATCAGAGCCATTCTTAATCCTTGATTCGAATCATAAATGGCATTGTATGGCATATATTAAAGTGTGTTTTAATTAATATGGGATTTAGAGAAATCACCATGAAGGATTAGGCCATGGGGTTTTTAAACCCTTATTGTTTTGTTTTATGATTTGCATTTAAGGTGTGTGAAACCTTACATGGTGGACGGTTTTTATAGGGGCTGCCATAGTATTTTAAACCATGAAAAAGTGTTTTCAAAAAGGGACCTAGTTCACGGCTTCATAAGGGGCTGCACATTAGGGTTTTTACCCCTTTGTAAATTTCGGCCATATAGGGTTGAGAACCCTAACTTGTTTTGTCCTTATGGATTTAAAACCCTTATGTAATTTCGGCCATTAATGGTTTTAATACCTTGTAGTTGCAGCCATGGTTATTGATTAGTGAAGAAGGTGTTACATTTCAAATAGGAAACTAGCTTCCTATTGGATGTAAACTATCCTAATTTGTATAGGATACTAATTAGTTAATTTTTATGGGATAATAAATTAATTAATTAAATGATTATGATAAGTGGCTGCACTTGGTGGTTTTAGAAACTACATAAAAGGATATAGTTAGTTTCTTAATTTGAAAATTTTCAAATTCAAAAGTTTCTTGTTTTTCAAGATAACATGGGATTTGATTTTTAAATTTTGAAACTCTATCTTTGGATGATATGATTTGATTTTTAAAATTTGAAACTCTATCATTGGATGATATGATTTGAATTTTAAATTAATCTTATGATATGGTTATCATCATGTTTTTGAAAATTGAATTGGTCAAAATTTCAAAAACCTTATCCCTATTCCCCTTGCAATTTTCGGCCACACTAGGGTTGAGAACCCTAGTGTATTTTGACCACTACTTGGTCTTCATTTTAATTTGTATGTCTTCTCAAATGTTTTATTAAATGTTTATTTGATTGCAAAATTATTTTGAAACATTTTGAAATTCAAAAATGTGAAGAAACAAATTGAAAGACAAAATTGGGTTTAGGAAACCCTAATTGCCAAAATTGGGGATTTAGGATTAAACACATGGTGTTGGGCTTTTTAATTGGATTAAAATGCTTGGTGATCATCCACAATGATATATTGAATTGTCCTAATGGTTAGTACATGAAAATATATAGTTTTAATATGATTTATATTAATTATAAAATCATAAACAGTGTGCTGTTTTCTGGGCAGCAGTCACTGTAAAGTTGTAAAAGCTTTTTAATTTATTTAAAATGGTTTTTACAGCAGGCCACCTATCAACTTCACTAATATAAGGTCTTAACTAAATGTAGGAATAGTTCCCGTCATTTATTTTCGACTTTAAATAGCCACGATAAGCATTTTGTGACTTATGCTCAAATCTGCCACGATTTGGAGTTACAGTCACAAAACGTTTTAAAGTGATATCAAACGTTGGAATCACTTAACGAGACCCCTGCCATTGGAAAGAACACTGAAAATCCTAGTGAAATGAAGTGTTCTTAAATTTAAAAAGGTGTTTTAAATTGTGCAAATATTTAATGCAAAACAGGGGCTGATTCTTGGTGTTTTAGAGAAAACACTATAGTAAGGAGTTACTTGATTTTAATGCGATTAAAATTAAAATCTATTTTCATGGGATGAAAGATAGATTAAAACATGTCTTTAGTTTATGCCATTGCCATTTATTACTTGTTCCTTTACTGCTTTAATTTATTCAATGCGATTGTTTAAATTATAATATGGAAAGATATGGACTTAAAGACCAATTAATTTGGATGTGATTGGCCGCATGCGATGTGAATCTTTTATGGGTTGTAATTTAAAGTAGTTTAAATTATTTGTGATGTAATTTTAATTATGGGCTTGCATGCCTATTTCCCTCCTTTGTAATGTATCCCCTATTCCTTTATACCCTCTTTTTATTTGTGTAATTGTACATCAAAGATCGAGACGGTGCATGGTGGACCCGAGGATACATGGAGCAGTGGGAGGACAAAGAGAAGACCTTGAGAAGATCTTTTCTTTCATGTAATAGTTACAGGTTAAAATTGCGATCACATAACCCACATGAGACCTAGGACTCAACTATTGGCTCTAGTTGGGCCCAACCTAAAAGTCCATATTCTTTCCATTAGGCCCATATATATGTTAGATGTATGCTTTAGGGGCCCGTTAACCATATTATTATATGTCCTTGATGATAGTGTCCCATTCCTTTATGGATAGTGGGAGTATCATTAAAGTACTAATAGTAAAGAATGGTTAATAGAATATATGCGATATATTGATGCATGTGATGTATGTTAATATAATGATGTGACCTAAATACTCCTCAATTTCAAATTTAAATTGTAAGGAAGAGGCATATGATGCTTTATCCTAGCCTCCTACCATTACAAGAAAGGAGAGTCTTTATGGTGGATGTGTTTGGCTGCAGATATGTGGGAACACATTCATTATGAAGGTTCAAACCAGCTTGTTACATATTGGATATCATGAGGTGCGATAATGGGGCTTACCAAGAAACTGATATGTGAGGGATGCCACATTCAATTGACCATACTCATGTGAATGGTAGGTGTGATTTAACTAAAGTACACTAACCAAGAAACTATTATGTGAGGTTACTGTAATTTAGAGGCTGAAGGAAGATTGGAACTTGCTTAGTGAAGCATTGGATAAAGAGTTATCCACCCCTTTGGAATAGTGACCCAAGAAACTATTATGTGAGGTTCACTAATTCAAATGGGACCCCAATCCCCATTAAGAATTCATTCTTGAATTCTCGAATCCTATAGAGGGAGTATGGGATTTGATAAAATAGTGGGAGACACCATAAAACTAAAGACCAAGTTATTATGGTTTAATGAAATATAATGATCTGTTACTTATTTTTGTAGATATCATGGTTATACTCAAACAAATATCCGAAAATGAATTTGACTACTGTTTGACTGAACCTTGTAACAATGAACTGTCTAAAGAATTGGGAATAGTTCCTAATTCAGGATTTTATCTATCAGTCAGCTCTGCTTGCTCTTGGGTATTGGATACCGGTGCTAGTTCTCACATATGTAACAATATTAGAGAACTTAGAGGAAGCAGACAATTGGGTCGAGATCAAGTTTCCCTTCGAGTTGGAAATGGAGCAAACGTTGCTGCATTGGCTGTTGGGACTTGTGACCTAATTTTACCATCAGGGCATGTTATGAAATTGGAAGACTGTTTGTTTATGCCAAGCATAGTCAGGAACATTGTTTCGGTTTCATCCTTAACACGTTCTGGCTATGAATTTGTTTTCAGTAGGAATGGTTGTACTATTTCTTTTGGAAATAAATTAGTTGGCTCTGGCATATATCTAAGCGGTCTATATTTCTTGAACATGGATGGTAGTATAAACTGTTTAGAGAAAAATCAAAATGCTAAGGGGCATAAAAGACCTCGTGATGAAAATGACTCGACCTATGTATGGCATTTGAGATTAGGTCATATTAGTGAGGAAAGGATTAATAGGTTAGGTAAGGATGGGCAATTGGGCTCATATGTACTTGTACCCTTACCTACCTGTGAACCTTGTCTCATGGGTAAAATGACCAAATCGCCCTTTACTGGTCACAGTGAGAGGGCAGGAGACATACTAGGGTTAATACATTCTGATGTATGTGGACCTTTAAACAAGGTTGCCAGAGGTGGTTTCACCTACTTCATTACCTTTACCGATGATCACTCACGGTTAGGTACGGTGTATCTCATGAAACACAAATCTGAATCCTTTGAAAAGTTCAAAGAATACAGAGCTGAAGTGGAGAAACAAACTGGCAAAAGTATTAAAGTTCTTCGATCGGATCGAGGAGGAGAATACTTGACCACTAAGTTTTTGGATCATCTGACTGAGGCTGGCATAATATCACAGTGGACTCCTCCTGGTACACCTCAGCTTAATGGTGTATCTGAAAGGAGAAATCGTACTTTGATGGACATGGTACGATCGATGCTGAGTTACACTGATATGTCAATATCCTTTTGGGGATATACATTGGAGACAGCTGCTTATTTGTTGAACAGGGTTCCTTCCAAATCTGTCCCTAAGACTCTATATGAGATGTGGTATGGGAAGAAACCAAGCCTCAAACATCTGAGGATTTGGGGTTCTGTTGCATACGTTAAGAACCAAAATGCAACCAAATTGGAAGCAAGATCAAACAAATGTAGATTTGTCGGGTACCCAAAAGAGTCTTTGGGATACTATTTCTATCACACTGATGAAGAGAAAGTCTTTGTTAGTAAGTTTGCCGTGTTCTTGGAAAAAGAGTTTATTCAAGAAGGAGGCAAAGGTCAAGTGATAGATCTCAAGGAATTATCCGAGAGTTCACAAATCAACACTGATACCACCCCTGCCCCTGTTGAGGCAGAACCTACTGTTACACCACCACTTCGTAGATCTAGTAGGATATCTGCTCCTCCAGATAGATATGGGTATCTTCATGAGATGAGAGAGGAGTTGTTTCTTGGCGACAAGGAACATCCAGATGATCCTACTACATACGAAGGAGCGATGTTGGACATCGACTCGAGTAGATGGCAAGAGGCCATGAAATCTGAAATGGATTCGATGTATTCTAACCAAGTCTGGACTTTGGTAAATCCTCCTGAGGGTATAGTACCTATAGGCTGTAAATGGATTTACAAAAGGAAGATAGGCTCGGATGGAAAGGTAGAGACCTACAAAGCTAGACTAGTGGCAAAAGGGTATAATCAGAAGCAAGGTGTTGACTATGAGGAAACCTTTTCGCCAGTAGCTATGCTTAAATCCATTAGGATCTTGTTGGCTATAGCCGCACACTATGACTATGAGATATGTCAGATGGATGTAAAGACTGCCTTCCTAAATGGTAACATTGAGGAAGATCTTTATATGGAACAGCCTAAAGGCTTTATATCCAGTGGTGAGGACCACAAGGTGTGCAAGCTACAGCGGTCCATTTATGGACTGAAACAAGCTTCTCGAAGTTGGAACATTCGATTCAATGAAGCAGTCAAATCGTTTGGCTTCCTTCAGAATATGGATGAACCATGTGTGTACAAGAAGGTTAGTGGGAGTGCAGTCACATTCTTGGTCCTATATGTGGACGATATCCTAATCATTGGGAATGATGTAGGAATGATTTCATCAGTAAAACTTTGGCTCTCTAGCAACTTCTCCATGAAGGATTTGGGAGAAGCAACCTACATACTGGGTATAAAGATCTATAGAGATAGATCTAAAAGGTTGTTCGGTCTCTCACAATCCATGTACATAGATAAAATACTGAAGAGGTTCAGTATGGAGAATTCCAAGAGGGGTTTGCTTCCCTTCAGACATGGAATTCATCTCTCCAAGGATATGTCTCCCAAGACAGATCAAGAGAGAGAGCATATGAGTAAGATCCCTTATGCTTCTGCAGTAGGGAGTCTTATGTATGCTATGCTATGTACAAGACCTGATATCAGTCATGCTGTAAGCGTTGTCAGCAGAAATCAGTCTAACCCAGGTGAGGCACACTGGGTGGCAGTTAAGGGCATCCTTAAGTACTTGAGAAGGACTAAGGATTTGGCTCTTATCTATGGAGGAGATGAGCTCAAAGTAGATGGTTTCACAGACTCTGATTTTCAATCAGATATAGATGATAGAAAGTCTACATCTGGATATTTGTTCACCTTGAATGGTGGTGTGTTTAGTTGGAAGAGCTGTAAGCAGACTATCACAGCGGATTCCACTACAGAAGCTGAGTATGTAGCCACCTCCGAAGCTGCCAAGGAAGCTGTTTGGATCAGAAAGTTCATTTCAGAACTTGGAGTGGTTCCAGCCATTGAGTCACCTATACCTTTGTATTGTGACAATAATGGGGCTATAGCTCAAGCCAAGGAACCAAGGTCACATCAGAAATCCAAGCACATTGAAAGGCGTTTCCACATGATTCGTGAGATCATAGAGCGAGGAGATATCAGTATGCAAAGAGTAACATCTGAGGATAACACCGCAGACCCACTTACCAAGGCTCTTACCCAGAAGGACTTGGATCGACATCTTGAGAAGATGGGGATGAAGTATGTCACTAATTGGATTTAGTGCAAGTGGGAGATTGTTAGATATGTGCCCTAAAACCAATTGTTCTGTTGAGTTTAGGGTTTTATATTTCATTATTATATCTTGTATGGATCTTTATTCATTTATGATATGGCTATTTTTATCATGTAAACTTGTGTTTAATTACTGTTCATGATAAAGTCCTTGGATAGTATGATAGAGAGTTATATCTCAAGTGTTGAGATAGAGAGACTTATAATTCTCAAGTACATCTATCCTAAACTAGTTCCTGATCATAGGTTTATATATTTGGACGATTATAAACCGTTAAGATTAGCTCAGGTTTTACTAGCTCCATGGGAGGATGGTGAGTCTCGAACCATCTGTGTAGAGACACTATAGTAAACCTGTGGGTGCTTGTTAGAGAACAAGTACACCGAACGTGACCAAAATGAGTACAGCTTGTGGAATTCTATTTGTATGTCAAAAGCTGCTCATGTGTATAGTCACAATTGTAATCCTTAGACTTGAGACACCACTTGTTATCTTATACAGGAATTGCTAGAGTTTGATAGTATCTCGTACACCCTTAATCATAAGGATGTAATCGGTGTTCATTGGCTCTAGTGAGTTATGCCTGAAGATAGGTGAGTGTGCAATAGAGGATCACCACCCTTAATAAGAAAGGGCGAATGTCTTAGTTAGTTCACAGATACTATCTCAATGGAGTCTTTGGCCAAAGTAGAAGGTTACCAAGAAAAGTGTTTCAAGGGTATACCTAATTGAGATTATACTCTAGTGAATTTGTGACATATGATTAAGTTAGGGTTTGACATGAATCCATACCCAACTAACTTAATCAAGACATTGTTTGGTGAGGGATTATCTATAGCACGAAGGGTTCATTTACACATTCGTATATTCACCCATACCTAGGGTACATCATGACATATTGCTAGATGTCACTCATGACTAGTGAAGGCCTAATGATAAGAGTTATCATTGAGGGCAAAATTGGAATTGTTCCAATCGAACCTAAAAATAGAAAGTTTCTATTTTGGGAGACATTGAGATATCCCCTGCCACTACTAGGTTGGGATGAACCCAATGGGTCACACACATAAGGACATAAGTGAGGTTCTTAAACTTGTGAGAGGGGTACACTCTTATTAATATATGTTTGACTTTAATTAATTAATGGTTAATTAATTAAGAGTAAAAAGGATATCTAATTCAAGAGTGTTAGTAACCTAAATGGGGTTAATGGTCATGCTAGCACTAGTAACCAAACACCCTAAAAAGAGGAGAAGTCTATTTAAAGAGAGGGAACCCTAATAGTTCATTAAGTTTAACTCATCAAAGAGCTCTCTCTCTCTCTAAGCTGCCATTCTCTCTCTCTCCCTCTCCAAGCTTGGTTTTTCAATGTGTTGAAAAATCAAGAAAGTTTAATTACTCGTGTTCGTGTGGACTATCGTTGGAGGTCATCATACTTTTGGGGCTTGGATTTTCGCGAGGACGATCATCAAAGTAAAGAGAGCATCGCAAAGGAACATATCAAGTAAGCTTTTAATTCTTGTTCAATTAATTGTTTGATTCGTTTTATCGATTGAGTTGATTCTTGGATGAATACATTGGGAAAAAATTTTAAATCCTACTTTCCGTTGCGTTCCCTGATCGTATTCTTTCAATCATGTGGTGGACAATCAAGGGGGAGTGTTGTAAATACATGTATGCACATATGGATGACCACCTCATTCCATAACATCTTCTCTTCCTCTTCCACTCTTAATGCCCAACCATTTCCATAGTGGTAGGTAACTCCAAGTTGGGACGTGCTTTAGTGGATTTGGGAGCTAGTGTGAACTTGTTGCCATACTCGGTGTATGTTGAGCTAGGGCTAGGAGAGTTAGAGCCTACCACCATTACTCTTCAGCTAGCAGACCGTAGTGTGAAGATTCCTCGAGGTATTGTGAAGGATGTTTTAGTACAAGTGGATAAGTTCTATTTCCCTGTGGACTTTGTTGTTCTAGATACTCAACCTGTGGTGAGTCAAGGGAGCCAATTCCCAGTGATTCTTGGCAGGCCTTTCTTGGCCACTGCTAATGCCATTATACATTGTCGGGGTGGGTTGATGACGTTGTCTTTCGGCAACATGACTGTGAACCTAAATATTTTCAATGTTATCAAGAAAATAGGGGATGATGAAGACATTTGTGAGGTGAATGTGATAGAATCTGTGGTGCAGGAATATGTTGATCATTTTTCATGTGATGACCCTCTAGAGTCTTGTCTAGTGAGCCCTAAGATTGTTGAGGAGGTGGCTACACCTGAAATGGAGTTTCTATACTCCATATTGGAACATAGTGAGGTGATGGAAACTAATGGGTGGACACCTAGATTTGAGGAATTACCTCCAATTGAGGAGAAAATTTTGCCATCAATAGAGAAGCCACCTAAGTTAGAATTGAAGCCTTTACCTCCCCATCTCAAATACTCTTTCCTAGGAAATGAAGAGACTTTCCCTGTGATCATTTCATCCTCTCTAAATCATGATCAAGAAGTGAGACTCATAGAAATTCTGAAGGCCCACCAAACCGCCATAGGATGGACCATTGCGGACATTAAGGGGATTAGCCCTTTGATTTGCACTCATAGAATCTACTTGGAGGAGGATGTCAAACCATCTAGGCAACCACAGCGTAGGTTAAATCCTGTCATGAAGGAAGTTGTCAAGAAAGAGGTGTTGAAACTCCTAGATGTAGGTGTCATTTACCCTATTGCGGATAGCAAATGGGTGAGCCCTACCCAAGTCGTTCCAAAAAAGTCCGGGGTCACTGTGGTGGCAAATGAACAAAATGAACTCATACCTACTAGAGTCACGACAGGTTGGAGGGTGTGCATAGATTATAGGAAACTGAATGCTGGCACGAGGAAAGACCATTTCCCTCTACCTTTTGTGGACCAAATGTTGGAGAGAGTTGCAGGGCATGAGTTTTATTGTTTTCTTGATGGTTACTTTGGGTACAATCAAATAGAAATAGCCTTAGAAGACCAAGAGAAAACCACCTTCACATGTCCGTTCGGCACATTTGCCTTTCGAAAAATGCCCTTTGGATTATGTAATGCACCGGGAACCTTTCAACGGTTCCCGGTGCATGATGGGTATCTTTAGTGACATGGTAGAGAAGATCATGGAGATTTTTATGGATGATTTCTCCGTCTTTGGAGATTCTTTTGAGGGATGTCTAGAAAATTTGGAGAAAGTGTTGGAGAGATGTGAGGAGAAAAACCTAGTCTTAAATTGGGAGAAATGTCACTTCATGGTGACACAAGGGATAGTGTTGGGACATATTGTGTCTAAGAAAGGAATAGAGGTAGATAAGGCCAAAGTTGAGTTGATCTCTAATTTACCCACTCCTAAATGTGTTAAAGACATACGGTCCTTCCTAGGTCACGCAGGTTTTTATAGGAGGTTCATAAGGAATTTTAGTGCTATATCTCGTCCCTTGTGCAATTTACTTGCCAAGGATGTTGTTTTTGAATGGTCACAGGCATGTGAGGAGGCTTTTGAAAAATTAAAAAGTATGTTGATTGCACCTCCTATCATGCGACCGCCTAAATGGGACCTTCCTTTCGAAATCATGTGTGATGCTAGTGATTACGCCGTAGGAGCTGTCTTAGGGCAAAAAGAGGATAAGAAACCTTTTGTGATTTATTATGCTAGCAAGACTCTAGATTCTGCCCAGTCCAACTACACAACTATGGAGAAAGAGTTCTTAGCTGTGGTCTTTGCCTTAGATAAGTTCAGGTCATACATTGTAGGGTCTCCCATAGTCATTTTCACTGATCATGCGGCGTTGAAGTATTTGCTCTCTAAGCAGGATACTAAAACCCGTCTCATTAGGTGGATCCTACTATGTCAAGAGTTCAATTTGACCATAAAAGATAAAAAAGGAGTCGAGAATGTGGTGGCGGATCACCTTTCTCGTTTGGTATTAGAGACAGCTTATGAGGGCCTACCTATAGGTGACACTTTCCCTAACGAGCAACTGTTTGCTCTTGTTAACTGTCCTTGGTATGCTGACATTGTAAATTATCTTGTGACAGGACAAATCCCTTCTAGGTGGACTTCTCAACAGAAGAGAAAATTTTTGGTTGATGTGAAAAAATATTTTTTTGATGATCCCTATCTCTTTAAACACTGCCCTGATCAGTTGATGAGAAGGTGTGTGCCCAACGACGAACAAATTGGGGTACTCACCTTCTGTCATTCTGAAGCATGTGGAGAGTATTTTTCTGCTAGGAAAACAGCTGACAAGATTTTGCAAGCCAGTTTTTATTGGCCCACATTGTTTAAAGACTCATTTGAATTATGTAAAACTTGTGCTCGGGGCCAACAATTAGGAGGTGTAACAAAAAGGAACATGATGCCTCTTACCCCCATTTTAATAATTGAAATTTTTGACTGTTGGGGTATAGACTTCATGGGTCCTTTTCCCTCCTCTTGTGGGTACTTATATATTTTATTGGCAGTGGACTATGTCTCCAAGTGGGTGGAGGCCATCCCAACGAGAACAAATGACCACAATGTGGTTTTGAAATTTTTGAAAGAACACATTTTTTCTCGTTTTGGGATGCCTCGTGCAATCATTAGTGATGGTGGGCTCCATTTTTGCAATAGGCCGTTTGAAAACTTGGTTAAAAAGTATGGAGTCACACACAAGGTTTCCACCGCATACCACCCACAGACCAATGGTCAAGCCGAACTAGCCAATAAGGAGATAAAACACATCTTGGAAAAAACGGTTAACCCAAACCGCAAGGATTGGTCTCTTCGACTAACCGATGCTCTTTGGGCATACTGCACTGCTTTTAAAACCATTCTTGGTATGTCTCCCTATAGGTTGGTTTATGGCAAGGCATGCCACTTGCCGGTGGAAATGGAGCACAAGGCATATTGGGCCATTAAAACTCTTAACTTCAATTTGGCTAAAGCAGGTCCACAGCGGACGTTGCAAATGAATGAGCTTGAGGAAATGAGGCGCGAGTCTTATGAAAGCTCCAGAATTTACAAAGAGAAGGTCAAGCTATTCCATGACAAACACATTGTGAGGAAGACATTTGAGCCTCAACAGAAAGTACTCTTGTACAGTTCTCGTTTGCACATTTTTCCAGGCAAGCTCCGTTCAAGGTGGACTGGCACTTTCGTGGTCAAAGTAGTCCACCCCTATGGTGCAGTTGAGATTGAAAATCCTGAGAATGGGAAAATCATCAAAGTCAACGGTCAGCGCCTAAAGCCATTCCTTGAGAACTTTGACCGTCAGGAGCGTATGGAGGAGTTGGTGGATCCAGTCTACCAAGACATTCCTCATGAGTAAACTCTGTATTGCTCATTGTACATAGCTTGTCGTTTCAGTTAGTAATCATTCTTTTTGGAAATATGGATACTCTGACCCTTGTGCAGCTTTTCAGCTTAGTTATAGCTTTGACACAGGTATTTTTGTTCCCTCTCCCTTCAATTTAGTCCTTAGTGCTTATCTTTTCACGCATTGAGGACAATGCACATTTCAGTTGGTGGGGGGGGGGTTTATACTGGTGTTCATGTTGATACTCATACTTTCACACATAGGGTAGCTTCTTTTTGTTGTAAGTGTTTTGCATAAATTTTTCGATTTTAGGCTTACATGAAAATAAAACTTGGACTTTGAGCTGTGCTTTCCTTTGAACTTGTGTTATGAACATTGTACATTCCTATCACACATGCACGCCAACAAGACTGAACAGAACCACTTCACCACATCTGAGATTATTTTTCATCAATTTTTGTCTATTCTTACTTTTGAATCATGACTTGTACCATTTCTGCGCATTTTTGAATACATTTGGTATTGTAATCTCACAAGTCATTGATTTTTGTTTCCCAAGTTCATTTTCGCTTGGTTTTGGTCTCTTAGCGTGCATTTTTACATAACCATGTCATTTTCATGCAATTTATTCATTGTGGAACACCCGTACGTATTTGGAAGATGATTCTAGGCCATTATTGCTTATTTGAACTTAAAGATCATGTTAAGTCACCATTTGACCCCTTGTTGAGCTTAAAAGTTGCCAAATTGTTCAAAAATCCTAGGATCCATGGTCCTTTCTGAGTAGGCCTGCTTCAAAGTGAATGTAAAGGTGCCGAGCAAGTTTTGGTATGTGTTTTGGGTGTGTGCAAGAAGGTTTGCTTGGAAAATGAAGCCTTATGCAAAATTTGACCTTGGAGAGGAGGAATTGGTGAAATCTGCATAGTCAGTACCGGTACTGAAAATTGAGTACCGGTACTCAAAGCATCCCCTGAGGCAGTAGTGTTTCAGTACCGGTACTGAAACTTGAGTACCGGTACTCAAGTTCGAAATCAGCCTATTTCTGCAGAAAAGCCCCATTTCGCACATTTCACTTCTCTCTCTTCTCTCATTTCTCTCACTCTCGAATTTCCCCAACTTTACCCCCTCATTTCTCTCTCTCAAAACCCTAACCCTAGCCATATTTCCCCCCTTCCAAACACCCTCAACTCATCTCTCTTCTCATTATCCCTCATTTTCACAAGTTTTACCCCTCAAAAACCCTAACTTCACCATTCTCTCCACTCAAACCATCCCAAATCAAATTACCACTCACTTTCCACCATTCCTAACCCTCACAAGCCATCTTCTAACCATTTCATCGGAAGGGTTGTGTTCGAGGAGGAATTTTGCACTCTTTGGCTTGGATTTTGAGATTTCTCAAGTGGATTTGGCATTCTTGGGCAATTTTTGTGGGGTAAGTGGTTTTCTCTTGGCTGTGTGAGCATTTTTATCGCTTTAATTGTTTTGTTGGGATGGCTACTGCTATGTGGTGCTGGGTTGTTGTTTTATTTGCTTTGTTGGATTGTTTGGATGCTATGGAAGTTATGGGGAGGAAGGTTTTGAAAGATGTGGGGCGGGGGAGCATAGTTTTTGTGGAGATGGGTATGTGGGATTGTTTGTTGTATGTGTGGATGGTGTTGGTGTTACTATCCTTTGTTGCCATCTCTATGGCAAGACCTAAAAACCCTAAGAAGGGTAAGGCTTCAAGCTCTTCTGCGGAGCGAGCCGTGAAGAAAAGAAAAGCGGATTCCTCACAGGCTGTGAAGAAAGGGAAAGGGAAACGCAAGAATATTTCGTCTGAGAGTGATGAGGAAAGTCATGATGATGACGAGATCGAAGCAATGTTTGAGGATGACTCTTTTCAGGCTTCAAGGGAGAAATGGACCCAGTCTATAGCAAATAGGGGTTTTCATTGTGAAAGGGGCATGCATATTGAGACATTCATTTTTGATCATCCTATTCGTGAAGTCATCAAGAATCAGAATCTGCAGTTTATATGCAAGGATGTAAAGGGGTACCGGCCTTCAGTTGTCAGAGAGTTTTACTTTAACTTGAGTGAAAATGCTGATAAAGAGTTCCTTTTGAACACTACAGTCTTTGGTGAGTCCCTATCAATTGATCCCGAGACAATTGCCATATCCTTGGGGTATACGCGTCCTATGACTTCTGACAGACCATACCCATTCTGTGCTATCACTAAATTCCATGCGGAGTTATTTGCCAATACCATGTGCACCAATCCAGTACCAATGGGAGGATTCATGAGAAAAGAGTTCATTCCAGGGAAGCTAAAAGCCGAATATGCGTTGATGAATAAGATTATTCACAACATGATTGTGCCCAAAGGGAAGGAAAAGTTTCCCAGCGAAGAGGAAATTCAGTTTTTGTTCGAAGTAATGAATGGGAAGCGTGATTACGGTGCTGTGATTTGGTGTATCATGAGGGACTTCATCAAATCCACAAGTGAGAAGAGTCACATGCCTTACCCAGCACTCATTACCAATCTGGTGGAAGCAGCAGGCATTAAGGGTTCAAGCAGAGAGAAAATGGTTCCCCCTCATCTGGGTCCCATCACTAGTAAAACCGAAGCCAAAAGCAGGGCCGTTTCAGTCAAGCCTCGTTCAGCTCAGTCTCCCCCAGCTACAGCAGGACCATCTACATCATCGACCCCTGAACCGAAGAGTACATCTCCATTGAAGAGGATGGAACGCAGGATAAAGGGGTGGTTCAAATGCATCCTAGGGAAGCAGAAACAGATTGACCACAGGCTTTCCAAGCTCGAGAGAGAGGTTCTTGTTCTGCGAGGAGAACCTTCAACCGCTGAGGCACCCCTTCCTAACTTGGAAGGGGATTCTGATGAGCTGGATGATTGTGTTGATGAGGATGCATTTTCTAGTGAAGAAGAAGAGTCTGGCGAGGAGTAGTTGGAGTTCTTGGGTTAGCATAGGGTGGTGTTGGCAATAGGGTAGCGACCCCAGCCATGTCACGCCAACACCCATTTTGTTTTTGATAGCCCCTTGTGTAACCCGTGGTCACTACAAGCTTAGAAGTCCTTTTTGATTTTGAATTGTTGGTTGTTCCTCTATGAACATTATGCATATTTAAGTACTTGGTTTATGTTAAATGTTTCTTTCGTTAATGAAGTTTTCTTTCTTTTTGGTAACTTCATTCCGTTTCGTTTTCAATAATTGTGCCTTTCATTGTTGTTGTTGTTGGTTTAGGGAAATTCTTGTTGGATTATCACCACACTAGGAATGAGTTTGTGCATATTAAGTTCAAATGTTCGCATGGTTCGTTAAGTTTTAGTATTATGTTCATGTTCGCCTATCATGGAATTGTTGAATGCTTAACTGCTTACTTATTTGTTTCTACTATCTTTTAGTTCTTTTTAGTTCAAATCTTACTAGGGACTAGCAAGATGCAGGTTGGAGGGTGTGTTTGACACATAAAGTATGGTATTTTTACTTGCTTTTAACCGTTCTAGCTTGTATATTGGCCTTAGTTTGCATAGAATAGGTGCATTTGACTTTCTTTGGTGTTTTGTGTTTTTATAGGTTGTCTGCTGTTATCCGCATCTTTTTGAAGTGTTTTGGGACGCTTGGAGACTCATCGTGTGTTGAGGAAGGTGCCTTTGCGTATTTTCATCTTCAAACGGAGTCATTTTGTGAACTCTAGCTCGCCAAAGCACGTTCGAATCGTGTTTCTTTCTTCATTTCAGCCTTGGGAAGGGTTCTTCAACTCGTTCGAGGTATTTCAAAGTTGCGAGGATGGTTGTTGGAGGCATTGTTCAAGGTTATAGAAGTTTGGTGCTTTAAAAGTGCAAATTCTGCAGATTTTTAAGGTGAGTACCGGTACTGGATAATTGAGTACCGGTACTAAAGTGCAGCATTTGGGCAGTAAAGGTTGAGTACAGGTACTGGATGTTGAGTACCGGTACTGGAGCTCGAATTTTCACCAGTTGTGTTCGTAAATGTCATGTTTTTGCAAGGGCACGGTCGTCTTTTGA
>JAESVK010034732.1:0-13555 GCA_017140935.1 Hamamelis virginiana | reverse complement strand
CAAGTCCCTGTTATTCTAGGAAGACCTCTTCTGGTAACTGCGAATGCTGTCTTGCATTGCAAGGAAGGTGTAATGGAAGTTTCGTTCGGAAACTTAAAAGCTAAACTCCAAGTCTACAGAGCTGCTACACATCCTCATAACTTTGATGATTGTTATGTTGTTGTTGACCTCCTTGATGAGGTCATTATTGAAACTTTACCTGTCATCTTAGCATAGGATCCATTAGAGACTTGTCTAGATTATGTCCAATCTGAAAAATGTGATATAGATGAGTTCTTTCCTGAAGTTAATCAAGTCCAATAATATGTTCCTGTCATAGGCGACTTACCTTGGAAGCCTAAAATTGAATTGTTACCTCCAATAATCAGCTCTCCTATGCCAAAGTCTTTAGAGGTTGCACCTAAACTTGAGTTAAAGCCTTTGCCAGCTCACCTCAAGTATGTCTTTTTAGGTGAAAACTAGACTCTTCCAGTAATCATTGCTGCAAACTTAACTAAGGAACAAGAGAGTCAACTCATGAAGGTATTAGGAAAACATAAGGAAGCTATAGGTTGGGCGGTTGCGGACCTAAATGATATTGATCCATCCATTTGCATGCACCGTATCTACCTAGAGGAGGGAGCCAAGCCTTCACGGGAAATGCAGCGAAAGCTCAATCCCAACATGAAGGAGGTAATAATGAAAGAAGTAGTAAAGTTGTTAGATGCGGGTATTATTTACCCCATTTCTGATAGTGAGTGGGTAGCACCTACACAGGTAGTGCCTAAAAAGTCTGGAATCACAGTTGTAGTAAATGAACAGGGTATTCTAGTCCCAACTCGTGCCACCACGGGATGGCGCGTTTGCATCGATTACAGGAAATTGAATTCCAAGACAAGGAAAGACCATTTTCCACTTCCATATATTGACCAAATCTTAGATAGTTTAGCATGGCAAAGCTACTATTGCTTTATGGATGGTTATTCTGGATATAACCAAATCTCTGTTTACCCTGAGGACCAAGAGAAAACCACATTCACCTGTCCTTTTGGCACTTTTGCTTTTAGGAGAATGTCCTTTGGCTTATGTAATGCTCCAAGCACTTTCCAAAGATGCATGATGGCTATCTTTTCGGATATGATTGGAGATTTTTTAGAGGTGTTTATGGATGATTTCTCTGTCTTTGGTTCATCTTTTGATTGTTGTCTGAAAAATTTGGATAAGGTGTTAAAAAGACGTTGTGATACTAATTTAGTCTTAAGTTAGGAAAAAAGTCATTTCATGGTTCAAAAGGGAATAGTATTAGGACACACTGTGTCAAGTCAAGGAATAGAGGTGGATAGGGCTAATGTTGAATTAATTAATAAATTACCTCCTCCTACCACAGTCAAGCAAATTAGGTCATTCCTTGGACATGCAAGTTTCTATAGATGTTTCATTAAAGACTTCAGCAAAATTTCTCAGCCTTTGTGTAGATTGCTTACCAAGGATGCCTCATTTGTCTTTGATGAATCGTGTCAAAAAGCTTTTGAGAAACTTCGTTCTCTGTTAAGTACTGCTCCAATTTTGAGAGCCCCTGATTGGACGTTACGTTTTGAAATCATGTGTGATGCGTCTGATTATGCTGTGGGGGCTGTGTTAGGTCAAAGGGTAGACAAAATTTCCCATGTCATTTATTACGCAAGCAAAACCCTCTCTGATGCTCAATTGAATTATACTACTACAGAGAAGGAATTACTTGTCGTTGTCTACGCCTTGGACAAGTTTAGATCTTACCTCCTCGGATCTAAAGTCATTATTTTCTCATACCATACCGCCTTGAGGTACCTTATTGCAAAAAAAAAGACTAAGTCAAGATTGATTAGATAGATTCTTCTCTTACAAGAATTCGATTTTGAGATCAAGGATAAAAAAGGATCTAAGAATCTGGTCGCTGACCATCTATCTCGGATATTGGCAGAACATGATAATGATCATGTACCAAATAGGAAATCTTTCCCTGATGAACAGTTGTTTGCAGTAACGCATATTTCATTACCATGGTATGTGCATATTGTAAATTACATTGTAACAGGTCTTATACCTTCAGGGTGGTCGAAACATGAAAAGGATCAGTTTTTCTCCCAAATTAAATACTATATCTGGGAGGATCCTGTGTTGTTTAAATACTGTACGGATCAAATGGTTCGTTGTTGTATTCCTGAAAATGAAGTTGGGAATGTGTTAAAGTTTTGCCACACTCTGGCTTGTGGTGGACACTTTAGTGGTAAAAAGACTGCTGCTAAAATACTTCAGTGCGGGTTCTGGTGGCCCAATTTGTTCAAAGATGCCATGGACTTCTGTAAGTCCTGTGAAAACTGTCAAAAGATGGGTTCCATTTATAAAAGAAACATGATGTTGATAAGTGCTAAAATTTTCGAAATTAAACCCCAAAGTAAGCTTTGTTAAAGCCCTAAAGGCATGTTAATTAGGTTAATTAGGTCATTTTAGTGCTTTTCAGTTATTTTAGAATTGTTGCAATTATCGAGTAACATTTTAGCTTATTTTTATTTTTATCTTTATTTTAGATTAAAGTTGTGTGGAGCAGGTGCGCGTAATTGGTTTGCTGTTGTTTTGCATTGCAGGTAAAAATCAATGTGAAATCAAGCAGTTGTAGCATGAGATTTCCTACACAGGATTATCATGAGTGTTGGTATATATATATATATATATATATATATATATATAATATATAAAATAATAAATAATAATATATATATATAAAGTAGCATGATATTTCTACATATTATATTATATATATATATACATATATATCTAATATATTATTTATATAATGTAATATATATAATATATATATAATATATATATTACATTGTCATCAAAGGTGGCTAATGGATATGTATGTGAGAGTGAGAATGTGATAAGAAGAGAAAATATCTAAGGGTGGTTGGGAAGCATGAAAAAAATATATATATATTAAATTGCCACCATGATGTCACCACTTACATCATCCACTTTGAGTGGATTTTTCCTAACCCATCTTCAAGCATCTATAAAAGGAGCATCTCCAACAAAGAAAAAAGAGGAGGAGAAGGGGAAGTCCAAAGCACAAGTCCCTAGTACGCAGTCAGTTGCAATTTAGTTTTTCCTCTGTTGTTGAATTTTGTCAAGTGCAAGAATTGTTAAGCAATTTATTTTCCTTTGTTAGTTGAGTGTTGCGTTTTATCAGAAATAGTTGTAGATTTTTATGCCACGTGCATCTAAGTCTTGACTATTTTCTGCTTCCATATACTGTACTACTGTTCAGTTCAGTCAGTTTAATTTCAGAGAGTGAATTTATTTTTCAGTTGTTATTCTCAGTTTTTATTTTAATTTCAGTATTTTCCAAATTACACAATTTCACACACGATGCAAGTGTCTCTTTTTCCACTTGGAGAGAAGAGGTTTTTATTTTTTTTTTAAGTTTTAATTATTGCTTTTAATTATGCACTTTCAATTTCAGTAGAATATCCCCTCTTTTTCCACTTGGAATTATGAGGAGGACTTTTTATTAATTTATGCTTTCAATTATGTACTTTCAATTTCAGTAGAATATCCCCTCTTTTTCCACTTGGAATTATGAGGAGGACTTTTTATTAATTTATGCTTTCAATTATGCAATTTCAATTTCATTAGAATATCTTCCCTCTCTCCACTTGGAGAGACGTGGTTTTTCTTTATTTATAATTATGCAATTTCAATTCCTGCCCATTTAATTTTCTGTAATTTAATTTAAGTTTAATTTCTGTTATCTCTTTTACAATTATGTTCTTATATGTTTGACTTGCAATTACTGTTAAAAAAAATATATATATCAATTAACCAACCAAATTTACCCAATGGGAAATGTCTTTTTCACCAAAAGTGAATTGACTTAGCCGGTTTTTATTACTAGTCTCTGTGGATCGACACCCGTGCTTACCACTCTCTTCGGATTGAGGTTAAACATAGGTAAATTATAAATAAAATAATATTGACCGTAAATACGGAATTTAACCTCCCGTATTTCCAGCGATCAGATGTCTCTTAACTCCTGTGAAAACTGCTGTAAGTTCTGTAAGACTGCTGCTTTTATTGTATATATTTGTACTGTCTATTGTATTATATTGTGTGTTCTTTCTCCACATTTAGGACAAAGTTTGATTTAAGTTGGGGGAGGATTTAGTTTGGTTTATAAAATTGAAAATTGAAAAAAAAAAATTCTCATGAATATCATAAGTAATTCCGTGTTTTATGCATATAATGAAGTCTTTAGTTATAAATATTACTGCTTCAACTTATAAATTAAGTTTTAGTTTTATTTACTATCTTTTGGATTAACTCATTATTTGTTGCCAAATTTAGAATTCGTCTGCACTATTAGCCATATGAATATATTTTTAATGATTAGTGAACAATGGTTGGAAATCTTGAGGTAAAATAGTGGAGACGTGTAACAATTGTGAGTTGTTGAACCATTCTTTTATTGGAGGGTTATTTTACAATTACTCTTAACAATTTTTTCGAAAGCGTAGTATATTTCGTTGAATAGTCTCATTAATCCTTTGTTTTGGTTGAATGGTGATGCTGATTTGGCTGCTTTGAGTCGGGATCAGGACGTACTTGAGAATGAATATCATCTTTTGACGGATCGACTGGCTGATGTTAAAAGATTGATTAACAGACACTTAGTTATTTAGATTACAATCCTTGTCTATCATTACCATAATAACACATGATTATATTTCAATATAATAAATCATCAAGAATGATTTACTTGTGTTTCGTGGTGGGATAATAGCTGGTGAAAGCAACCATTGTAATTTTCTTGAGCTCTTTCCCATCTCAGTAAACTATATATATATATATATATATATATATATATATATATATATATATATTTTATTTTTTTATTTTTTTGCTAATTTTTTTTTATTTTCTTTCATGCAGTGTTGATTGTGCAATATTTGTATGTCTTTACATAGAGCATCTTGCAACCTTCACTGATATTCCCAGTAACTTTTCTTTGGATTTTATAAGGAGTTAAAGAAAAAGGTAGGTTTAGCTGCAAGTGGACACTGACAAATTTATTTTTCTATGGACATTTAAGGGCAAGATTATTTGTCTATATTGTAATATTTCTTCTGTTATCATGGTTTTAAACCCAGAAGCATTTTGGGCCACTTGGTTGCCTTCTTCATTTTCATTTCGAGGTATATAAGTAATACTTACTTCCTCGAACCAATATAGGAGATGCTTCACAGTAAGTAATAGTGAATTAAATTATCACTTAAACACTGATATTCACCTTGAATTTGCCTAACTATTAATTGTGAATCTCCAAAAATCTCAACCTTCGAGACCTTCATCTCTTTCAAAAAATGGAGCCCCAATATCAAAGCTTCATATTCTGTATGATTATTTGAGAGCTCTTCTTGAATTCTTACTCCTAACTTAGTTCGAAGTCCCATTGTAACTCAACCTTAGTAGTCAAATAAAAGTGGAGTTTATTATGATAATCATATTTTAACTATGTGCATGAATGAACACAGATTGTAGCTCCATATGGTATGCAGATGATATGTTCTTTTGCAGATGATATGTTCTTTAAAATGAAATTTAAAGGACTCGAACTATCTCAAAGTGGTTCGAACGCCTAAATTTTTTAATTGAATCAACAGTTTCATACCAAAATAAACCTTAGCTTGTGAAAGCAACCATTGTAATTTTCTTGAGCTCTTTCCCATCTCAGTAAACTAAAAATATATACAACTCTGTTATTGATCAAAAGTTGCTGAACTTATCTCGAGGCACTGATGGATTAGTTGCTTCAGCTGTTAATTCGAAGACAGACTTGAAGAAATCAATGGCAGTGAGGAATGAAGCCCAAGATACTATAGCTTTTTGTGAGCAATTATTAGCTAGGGCTAGGGGAGATTCGAAATTATTCTTATAAAGCTTACATGTCATTTTTGGGAAATGGTGTTTTTATTTTATTGTGCTTTATTTTCCCATATAGTAGGATAATAAGCGTTATTTTCCCAAAATATGTTCTTTTGCTGTATCTGCTTTAAGGTTTAGTTTGGTATGAAACTCTTGATTCATTTATAAATTTTAGGCGTTCGAGCCACTTTGAGGTAGTTCGAGTCCTTTTTTTTTTTATGAAAGACCAGGTGATGGGGTTCGAATGCCTCAATGAAGAGGATTTTTTAGGGAGACAGGTCAAGTTAATTAATCCTAACAATAGATAAATAAGCAATAAATTTAAAGAAATGCAATGGAAACAATTATTATATAAATATAATCAATAATCAAATAAAATTGTTGCTAGTACGGTTCGAGCTAATCTCGTCCCCTTTGAAATTAACAGTGAATTTACTAATAATAATAAAACCTCGAGCCAGTGGAATAGACTTCACCCTTGAGATAAATCTCGAGGATGACACTAGTGAGAAGAACCGCCTTCCTAGAATTCTCGGCGAACCCGAACTTTCTTTCATGCAGTGTTGATTGTGGAATATTTGTATGTCTTTACATGGAGCATCTTGCAGCCTTCACTGATATTCTCAGTAACTTTTCATTGGATTTTATTAGGAGTTACAGGGCTAAAATGGTTGACATTAGTTATAAAAAAGATACAGTGCAAATACATAGCATATTTAATAATCACGATGAAATAACTTACTGTTTTTCATAAATTTTATATTCACGATGAAATAACTTAGCATAGTGAAAACATATGAATTAGTGAATTTATAAAGTTTTATCCTAATGTGTTTTCACTGCCTTCAATCTTAATAATAACCCGTTACAATGTCAAATTTATATAACTACAACTGAAACAACATAACATTCACTGACCGGGTTGCACAAATGAGGTAACCTTAAGTGATCTTACAAAGAACAAGTATTCTCTAATAAGACAACACTCCATACAACAAAAAAAATTTTCCCAATGCTGACGTTCAATAACTACAGTGCACATACTTTGACACCTTCGTTTAGAACAGGGACACTTCACTGTAGCCATAGCCGTTTGTTTGATAGGATGCAATTGTAGCTTGTTTATCAATTCATTACATTCATCAAGAAGATTAAAACCAAATGTAGAAAATAGTGAAGTAAAGATTTCCGCTGCAGCTTCGCATCCACTCAAATGTGGCATTAATAAAAGCCACAATGCATACTGAACTCTTTTACTTTCTGATGAATACTGCATCAACTTACTCTCATTATATGCATCGTTTATCATAAGCAATCCTTCCGCCTCACTTAATTCAGTGAGAAAATATCGACTCTGTTCATATGAAATTCAATTCGTTACACATATAATGGATGCATAAATATCTTTATTTATGTGTGTTTATGTGTGTGTGTATAGATATAAATCATTCTACTATAAAATTAAACTTCCATAAGGTATGCAAGGTAAGCTCCATATCTCCAATTTTAGAAGACAGTTCATAAAACTTATCACCGAATTACATGCTTTCACTCTTTATGTCATGCCCGCAAATAATCGCAGTGATCCAACAATTGGTTTTTCAAATAACTAGCGTTAAAAAAAAATTGTGATTTTTTGAATAACAAATAAGTTGCATATTTTTGCAATTGCATATTTAAAAAACTAACCGTCAGATCACTACAATTTTTTACAGGCATGACATTCGGAGTGGGAGCATCTAATCCAAAGATCAATTTTACAAACAATCTTCTAAAATTGGAGATATGGAGTCGACTTTACATAAGATTATGCAAGCTCGACCTTATAGTAGAATAATATATATCTATATATATATATATACCAAACAGTGACAAAAATATATTTCCCATAACAGTCTCAAAAAACTAAATCAACTACAACTGTATATTCATGAATATAATAAATATATAATAAAAAAACTTAGTTCTTTACAGATGCAACACGGACTAATCCCAACTTAAGGATTCTGCTCGATCCAAGCTAACTCAAGCATTCTACTAAAATAGAGACATTCCCTGTTGCCAGTACACTTGTTGCAGCAAAACTCTTCAAACCAATACTGACGAGACACAACAGAGAGGCATTCACCACCACACTTATCTTCAACGCATTTACACTTAACTGGTGTCATATTATGGTGCATGATCGGATGAACAATTAGTGTATCCAACAGTTCTCTACAAAATGATTGTAAATTAAAACGATGACTTGCTGCTAAGGAGCTATAAATTTGGAACGTGGCTTCGCTTAGCTCTACGTATGGCCACATAAAAAGCCATAATGCATACTTAATCTCACTACAGACGGAATACGGACATTCTTCAGCAATTACGATATCATGTGCATCAGCAAGCATTCTTACTCCATGAGGAATTTGCCCCATTAGAAAACACTGACTCTACATGCACATACATAAATTGATTAAATATTCTCGAACAATCTACATTATATTTCTAAGATGAGAAAAATCGCATTCCTCTAAAAGCCCTTTCTTTATTGAACACCATTATAATTCTTTGTATTCATAACATGCATGAGATAAGTACTTAAAATAAAATAAACATTAAATCAACTTACTACGCCTGCTATATAGAGAGCATCTATGTTTCTAGCAGCTGCACATCTCTCGATAAACGAACGGTAAGAAGCTAGGGAGTTGGTACTGAAAAAAGGTGCCTTCCGTAGATTAATATTTTTCAAATGACTCTCAGACAGCATAGACCTATTGAAATATTTACACCTGCACCATGATAATATCTACTGATAATAGACTCAAAATAAATATAATTTAATTCATCAGAGCCAAATAATCAAAAACATATCAAATATTAAATATTTATAAAGCAACTTACGTGCAACAAAGAAGACCAAATGATTTGTATCCATCACTGTCCACTAAAATTTTACGTAAAACACCATTTGTCACAACATCATCAGACAAATCCAGAAATTTGCCCATCTAAAAAAATAAAATAAAAAATATTGCATCCAATCTTACTGAATTAGGAAAACAAATTGAATGAAAAACATAAAAAATCTTACATACCTTCCAGATTTTAGAATCAGTCGCAGAGAAAAAAACTTAAGGAAACAAAAATGGAGACACAGTTTTTTATCTAATCTGATTCCGAAAGGCGATGCACCAAATATATTCAATGACTTCTAAACTTATCCGAGAAGTAACAATTTTGAGTTGATCAAAATGTAGCTTCGATTTATAGAGAAGCAGAATTGTTACGCGGGCTCCTTCATTGTGATTCCACTATTGAGAGCTGCTTATTTAAAGCGTCGAGCTTTCATATGCCTTCGAGTCTTAGGCGGTTGTTTGCTACTGCCTTGGTGTATTGTAGTCCCGTGGACCCCAAAAAATTATTCCAACAATTTGTTGAGGCAATGTCTGAGGACTTTTTACAAAATCCACTTTTATTTGACTACTAAGGTTGAGTTACAATGAGACTTCGAACTAAGTTAGGGGTAAGAATTCAAGAAGAGCTCTCAAATAATCAAACAGAATATGAAGCTTTGATATTGAGGCTCGAAATTTTGAAAGAGATGAAGGTCTCGAAGTTCTTCTAGTCAAAAGAAAAGCTGGCACCTGAGTACGCTTTCTTCATACGTTTCCTCGGCAAGCAAAGCGGGGTATTGTGGAGGGGCTTTTGCTGCCAAACGGCACTGCTTCATTTGAGTATGCAGGAAACTTTGCTGCAAACGGTAGAGTGTGTTCACCTCAGTAGCAGCTTTTCGGTGGAGGGCAGGTCGTGGATCAAAATCATTTGAGTATGGAGGAAAGTTTGCTGCAAACGGTATGGTGTATTCCCCTCAGTAGCAGCTTTTCGGTAGAGGGCAGGTCGTGGATCGAGGTCTGGCTGCGAAACGATGCCGTCTAGATTGTGTATGGAGGAAGTTTTTTCTGCAAAGGGTATGGGGTGTTCCTGTAAGCAGAAGCTTTTCGGTGGAGATCTTGGCTGCCAAAAGATCTCGGGCTCCGCTGCTACAACCCTTCACCGGAAGCATTCACAGGTCACCATCTGCTCACTTTCCTTCTTGATCTTCTGTTGTTGATTTGTCGAGGTAGATTCGTATTGTTACAGAGTATCCAAATCCCTTAGAAATTAGAAAATTTAGGTTCGCATGGGTACTCTTCTTTGATTATTTGTTTATCTTGCTCCTTCAAAAATTAATATATCATTAGAATAGCAGTAACAGAGGTACTAATCCTGTTAAGTGATACTTTCATACAGAGCATCTATGATTCTGGAGCTCTAATACAAACTGTTTGAATGGCACGAGCCATTCTCATTACTACACCCACTACAAATACCTGATCCTTGAAACTCAGAAGGGGCCCAGACCCCAGAGAAAAAACTAGAGGCCATCTCTCGGTCATTCATTCTTTCAGAATCAAACAATTTTCTTATATAGTTAATGGGATAGTTCCAACCATCAGCTGTGGAGTAACCTCCATGTGATGGGGTTCGAGTCCTTGTCTTTGCAAGCCTTTCTGTTTACAACTGCAACTGCATCATAGCTTTCAGTATGGTCAGAGTTCGTTTCTATCTTTTCTTCTTCAAAGAGAAAAAAAAATAGGTGGCCAACTTTCATATTTTGTGCGTATCTGAAACACTCTATTATGCCTCTTCATATAGATTCCTATTCATAGTTCCTACCATATTTTTTCAGGTGATAATGAGCATGGTGTCTCTTGCCAATCTACCAAATGATATATTAACTAAAGCAATTATCCCAAATTTGTTGTCTCAAGAACATGGTTACGTATCTTATGCACGTCTGTGTCTCACGTAAGTTGTTTCTTAATTCTTAACTTCATTTACACATGTTTTACATGTTCAACAAGGTATTTTCTGCCTACAAGTTCTTTCATCAAATGACCAGGTTCACGAATGTTTCTCATTTCTTAACTAAATTTACTTATACTTTATAAAAACAAGCTAATTTTTTTTTTTACTTCAAGCTGTAAGTACTTTAATCGGATGCCCTTGACTGAAGATGTACTGAAGCAAGTGAATTTTAATAAAGGAAAACTTTTCACAAATGCTACGACTTCAAGCTATCGTGCTTTAATTGAAGCTTGCGCAGAAGCAGGGAATATAGATGCACAATACCTCTGTGGTGTTGTAAGATTTCTTTATTACACTCTATAATTTCATATACTAAAATTACTATTTCATGTCAATTAACTTAAAGTATTCCTTCAATTTAACTAATAAAATTATTGCAGAGCTACACATTCGTTGTAGGGAATGTACAACATGGACTATCAATTTTACGAAGAGTATACAATTGGTCCTTCACTTATGAAACTTGCTATGAGAAAGAAATTCGATATGCATTTGGTTTGGTCACTTTTATCGAACGCTCCAACTATACCGAGGGATTTGATGTGTTCAAACAATTATTTTCTGACATTGGGTACAATGTTGGATCTTATTGCTTCAAACTACTTCAATTACTTCTCTGGTCCACAACAAACTTGAATTACTTACCACCGTTTGCCTGCCACTGTACTTCTGAAGCCAATCAGTGCCATAACAAGTGTACAAGGGCTCTTCCTAGAACATTGTGGCTCTATCACCGATGTTGCGATGAATGTTTCGCTGTAAGAGAATATCACTACTTCAAACGGTTATTGTTTAACCAAGTAGGATAGTATTACATTTAACCCTATTTTGATAAAACTATATGTGAAATCTCTTTTGCAATATTTTGATAAAACTAGATGTAGCTTCACATACTAAAAAAAATACACTATACTGAAAGAAGCTGTTCGACTATATCTATGTTACGTGATTCCATTAAGTTACTCTTTTGAGCAACTATATGAAAAAAAAATAAGGAGTATGGTTACACTTGCTTGAATGTGAATGAATGAATTAATGTATGTTTGATAATTCAATAATTTTCTTTTCATGCAACTCTGTATATTCCAACGGGCACGTGCTTTGCACGTGCCCTCCCTCCTAGTATTTTTAAAATATATGAAAGCAGAGGTTATATCAGGATGCTACACCCGGTAACCCATAAAAATTCGGTCTAAATGATGGTTAGAGATCATTTTTCATTTTCACGTGGTCTAATCTATATATTATTGCCTGCATATTCTATTTGATTGTGAAATAATGATGGAAAATGTGTTTTCTGCATCAAGTGGTATGAAACATTTGTTTCATGGCTCACGGAGGCTAAGTGGAGCAAAACTGGATACATGCCATCAATGGATGAATACCTTGAAACTGGCATGACATCTATTGCCGCACACAATATAGTTCTTCCTGCTTCATTGTTCTGGAAACCTTGTTTACCAAGTTACAAAGTTGGGCCAGCTGAATACGAAACTCTAACCAAATTGCTTATGGTTGTGGCTCGTTTGTTAAATGACATACAAAGCTACCAGGTAAATCTACAATCTACATTTCTTCATGACTACATATAGATACTACGGGTCTATTATAGGCTACACCTACTCAAAGTTGTGTAAAATGATGTGTGTATGTACAGGGCCGGTCCTGGGCTTTGGGTGGCTTGAAGCGGCTACCTAAAAGGGGGTTCCTATATATGTAAACTCTAAAGAAAATTTGTATCTTAATTACTACGTTAAAGATTTTAGTTTCTTATAAAATAATATCTATTATAGCATATTATAGCAGGGTAAATAGTTAAATAGAAAAGGGTATTCAATTGGCTCACCCCAAACATCAACAGTACATCAACAAAAAAAAATTGCTTAATGGTAGAACATACCATGTAAATGTTGTAGCTAACCAATATGATCTTTGTCCATTAACAAAATAGTATCTTCATCTTCTTCCACTGCATTCAAAAAGAAAAGCAAAAAAGAATAAAAAATGAGGGACGTGACTCGTGAGTTTCTTGAGCAAATTGGAGGCTTGACTGTTGTGGAAAATGTGAAGTTTAATTTAGTAATGGGTAGTCTTTTATTTGGGCTTGAAATGATTGGTTGGGCTTAATAGTATTTCATTATTTTGGGCTTAAAATGAGGGACGTGACTCGTGAGTTTCTTGAGCAAATTGGAAGCCTGACTGTTGTGGGAAATGTGAAGTTTAATTTAGTAATGGGTGGTCTTTTATTTGGGCTTGAAATGATTGGTTGGGCTTAATAGTATTTCATTATTTTGGGCTTAAAATGAGGGATTTAATTTGTGGTCTATTAGCCCTATTGTATGAGCTTAAAATTATGGGGCCTATTTTTTGGGCTTCAAATTGGGGGCTTAAAGCAGCTACTTTAGCAGCTTTAGCCCAGGGCCGGGCCTGTGTATGTAGGGCAATTGCAAAACAGACTTTTAAAAACAGACTATTGAATTAGATACCCTTTTGATGCATGTCATGCATACAAAAAAATCTCAATATATGGTGCAATGGTCAGTTTCGAGTGTGAAAAATGGTCTGAAAAAATTGAAAATGAAAAAATGGTGATATTTTGAAAAACAAAAAATTCAGCTACTTATAGTGATATTTTTAAGAAATCGACCATTGAATCACATTGATTTCTAGCATTCATGACTTGCATAAAAAGAGTATCTAATCCAACTGTTGATTT
>JAESVK010034722.1:0-13395 GCA_017140935.1 Hamamelis virginiana | reverse complement strand
CCCAGTCGGCATCGGAATATGCAGCAAGATTAAGATTAGTATCCCTTGAATACCAGAGACCATAACCCTATGTGCCACTAACATAGCGAATGATTCGCTTGACAGCATGAAGATGAAACTCTTTAGGATTAGATTGGAATCTAGCACATACTCCAACACTATAAGAAATGTCAGGCCTACTTGCAGTAAGGTAAAGCAAACTACCTATCATGCTACGAAATAAAGTTTGACCGACATCCTTTCCACTTTCATTCTTGGAGAGTTTTGTGCTAGTGCTCATTGGTGACCTAGCATGCTTGGCACTTTCAAGCCCAAACTTTTTGACCAGTTCCTTTGCATATTTGGATAGGGAAACAAATATCCCATCATCCATTTGTCTAACTTGCAGCCCTAGGAAGTAAGTCAGTTCACCAACCATACTCATTTCAAACTCTCTTTTCATTTCTTCAGAAAAACTATGAGCAAGTGTATTCAAGGTTGAACCAAAAAAATATCATCAACATACACTTGAGCAACAGCAATTGACCCTTTCACAGATTTGATAAACAAGGTTTTATCAACACTTCCTCTAGTGAAACCCCTCTCTAGAAGATATGAAGTCAATCTCTCATACCAAGCTCTTGGAGCTTGTCTGAGTCCATACAAGGCTTTCTTTAGCTTGTAGACATGAGTGGGATGATGTGGATCTTCAAACCCTTTAGGTTGTTCCACAAACACTTCTTCTTGAAGGAATCCATTCAAAAATACACTTTTTACATCCATTTGGAATAGAGTAAAATTGAGATGGCATGCAACAGACAATAACAAGAAAACAGACTCAAGCCTAGCAACAGGAGCAAAAGTTTCATCAAAATCTATACCCTCTTCCTGAGTATAACCCTATGCAACAAGTCTAGCCTTGTTCCTAACAATGACACCAGATTCATCAGTCTTATTTTTAAAGATCCATTTAGTTCCAATGACATTTTTATTTGAAGATCTAGGAACTAAATCCCAAACATCATTTTTGACAAACTGATCAAGTTCTTCTTGCGTGGCAATAACCCATTCCTCATCAAGTAAAGCTTCTTTGACATTTTTGGGTTCAATCTTAGAAGTATAACTAAGAAATATCATCTCATTTTCAATTTGTCTCCTAGTCCTAACTCCAACATCAGGTTTTCCCACTATATTCTCACTAGGATGATATCTTTTAGACCAAGAATTGGAAAGAATTGAATCATCAATAGGTGTGATATCCATCACTTGATCATCACTACTGTTAGGTATACCATATGTATATGTTGGCTAATTCGACTGACAAAAGCCAGTGTATGTGATTGAACTCAAGCCAGTAATCCCTGAAAGCTCAGTGACTACATCAAGCTCGAAAGTAACGCAACTTCTCGGTAACATCAAGTACTCAAGCTTGTTTTGTATACCGTTTTGGTTTAAATTCCTAGGAAGGTAAGTTCGACTTAGTTCCTAGGTTGGCGATATGACCATAGGTGATTTAAATTGCCCCAATCACCTAAGTATGATCCTTATATGCACATAGTTCATTTTCCATTGAAAATCATTTAAAATTGGCTAATGGAACATATTGGATCGATCCGGCATTTTTGGTAGGATCGATCCTATTTGTGAACTGCAGAAGAGGATCGATCCAGCATCCGTGACCGGATCGATCCTAGTGGCAGAGAACTTTGGATCGATCCGGTCATTTTTGCAGGATCGATCCTCTCGTATTTTTCAGCCTTAAGTGTTTCAAAATTCGTAGTTTCTCTCATTCTTTCAGAAGTTGAAACCCTAGGTTATGCTGCTACTATAAATACCACATGTCTTGGTCATTTGGTGGTACGTGAGATGCTTTGAAAAAGCTCCCAAGTTAGAACCCTAGGTTTTACTTGCATTTAGCTTCACTCTCACTACAACTATGCATACTTAGTCTTCATGACCTGCATTCATTGTCTTATGCATAGTTTCTCATAGCTTAGCTATACAAAACCCCATTCCTTGGTTTTGGTTAACGGTGGAGTTCCGTTGTACGGTGGATTTCCGTGTGCATCGTGGATTGCGGTGTGTGGAGTTAGGTTTGTGGATTCAAACGGTGGAAGCACTGTGAATGCTGCGTGGACTCGCAGGTTGCTCGTCAAAGAAAGGGATTCTGCTGGTTTGTGGATTCAAGCGTCTTTGTGGGTAGTTTTTACCTTTCTTGTATTGTGATGGTTATTTCATAGTGATTTCTGTGCTCCCGAGGTTTTTTACCCGTTTGGGTTTTCCTCGTATATCTGGTGTTATATTGTGTGATTGCTTATGTTTCATTGTACAAATGATAACCATCAATTGATCACCATTTAATGGCTGGGTAATTAAAATCAACCTTTTTAATTAAGAAATTGTTTCCTCAGAATTTCAACTACCTTTTTCAACTTGAACATTACTAACATCCATATCTTGAGATGGTGAACAAGGGGCATTAAATGCTTCATCTTCAACTTCAAAAGATTTGTCAATTTCCTTACTAACCATATCATCAATAACCACATTTATCGACTCCATCACAGTAGTGGTCCTAAGATTGAACACTCTGTAGGCACGACAATTTTTGAAGTACCCTAACAAGAAACCATCATTACTCCTAGAGTCAAATTTTCCTAAGGATTCTCTATCCCTAAGAATGTAACATTTGCTTCCAAAGACTCTAAAGTATTTCAAATTAGGTTTCTTTCCTTTCCACAATTCATATGGAGAACATTGTGTGTGGGGTCTCACATAGACTCGATTGATGATATGATATGCAGTATTGACTGCCTCAGCCCAAAAATGTTTAGCTAAAGATTTGCTCAAAAGCATGACACGAGCCATTTCTTGAATGACTCTGTTCTTTCTTTCAACAACACCATTTTGTTGTGGTGTTTTAGGGGAAGAAAATTCATGATTAATGCCCCCACTGTCACAGAATTCACTGAATTATGAATTTTCAAACTCCCTTCCATGATCACTTCTTAACCTGATGATTTGATTCATTGTACATCCTTTCTCAATTTGAAGTTGCCTACACAAGGCTTTGAAGCTTTCAAAACAATTAGACTTTTCTCTTAAAAATTTCACCCAAGAGAATCTAGAGTAATCATCAACCATCACAAAAATGTATTTTTTTCCTCCTAAACTTTCAGTTCTCATTGGACCCATGAGATCAACATGAACAAGTTCTAGAGTTCTAGATGTATTAATACCACTTGTTTTTTTATGAGACACTCTAATTTGTTTGCCCTTTTGACATGGTCCACAAATGTTTTTCTCAATTTTGTCAAACTTAGGAACTCCTCTAACAATTTCATTTTTTGACAATTTTGAGAGATCTTTGAAATTGATGTGACCAAGACGTTGATGCCAAAGCTCAACATCATCAACTTTGGCTCTATTACATACGAGGGACTCATTTGGAACTATTCCATAACAATTGTCACTTGTCCTTTTTCCTTCAAGAACACACTTTTCATCTTTACCAAAGACACGACATGTAGTCTTGGTAAAGTTCACTGAAAAATTACTATCACAGAGATGACTAATGCTAATAAGATTGGTTTTAAGCCCATCAACGAAAAGAACATCCTCTAGCTTAGGAAAGCCATGAGATTCAACAATCCCCTTACCTTGAATGTTTAACCTATTACCATCACCAAAAGTGACAGTCCCTCCATTACACTCTTCAAGATGAACAAATAAAGACTTGTCACCTGTCATATGACGAGAGCATCCACTATCAAAATACCACTGTTTACTCTCATTTGCTTTCAAGGCAGTGTGAACTACCATACATCTAAGACTCTCCTTTCTTACCCAAATTCTCTTACCTGTCCTAACCTCATGCAACTTAGGAAGTTTCCTATTTGATCCCAAATCAACTTTTATCCTAGGAGCATTTCTCGGTCTAGACACTTCATGAATTTTGTAAAGGAGAAAACAATTCGGTCTAATGTGACCAACTTTTCCACAATGATGACAAGTAGGGGAGAATTTCTTAACTTGACCTCTATTCATCAACTTGAAACAATTTGGTCTTGAATGACCAATAAACCCACAGTGATGACAAATCACCTTCTTTTGTGAAGAACTCTTCACTTGAGTTTTTTCTTTTCTAGGACAATTAGGTCTTATGTGTCCTACAACGCCACAAGAATGACATGTGGGAATCTTCTTGAAGGAATTTGGATTGAAGTGAGGCCTCTTATGACTAGGTTGGGACAAAGTCTCATTTTCAAGAGATGACTTAGATGAAGGAACAAACTTTGTTCCCGAGGTTGATGGGACAATAGATGATGCAACATAACTTAGTCCTGATTTATCACTGAAAGACTTCCCAATACTAAGAATGTGATCCAATATTTTACTCCCATTGGACAATTTCAACAATATTTCTTTAGCTAATTTGAATTCCTTTTCAAGATTTCTAACCTTAAAACATAAGCAATTGTTACTTTCAACCTCTGTCTTGAGTCTTGATTCAAGACTCTTAACTTCCTTTTGATACTCACTCATTTTTGACACACAAGATTCATCATCCTGTTTCAAAAAAATAAGTTTATCATTCAAACCAAATTTTTCAGTTTTCACATCTTGTATGTGTAATACGTGATTTTTCAGCTCTTCCTTGAGCATCTCAATTTCTTTCTCATCAGACTTGGCTTTAAAGGCCAAAGTCACATTTTTCTTTTTAAGTTGATATACTTCTTCACAGAGGTCATCATAAGCCTTTTGAAGATCAGTGTCATCTTCCTCAATACTTTCAGACTCATCACTAGACACTCCAAGCAATAACTCTAAGTCATCTATGTCCTTTTTGTTGGAAGACTCTTAATGAGTTTCCAAAGACACAACAAAAGCTTTCAACTCATTTTCCTCAACAACATCAGACAATTGATTATCAAAACACATAAGAATACCAACAAGTTCATCAAGTACAATAGAATTTGTATTTTGACAGTTTTCACACTCGACAGCTTTCACAGAGAGTCTAGAAGACAAAGAGTTCAAAACTTTGTTAGCAATTTTTGAGTCATCCACCTTTTCTCCTAAGTCATTCAAGGAATTCACAATGTCACAGAGTTTTGTGTAGAATTCACAAAAGTTTTCATGGTCACTCATTTTGATAACATCAAATTGATTCATTAGACGATTTAGCCTATGATCTTTCTCAAATATGCTTCCCTCATAAACAATCACAAGATGATCCCAAGCTTGTTTTGATGTTTCAAAATTTTCAATGAGCTTTAGATCATGATCATTTAGAGCATCAAATATAAGTTTGAAACCCATTTTATTCCAATTTTGAGAATCAATTTCATCCCTACTCCAATTTTCAAGAGGTTTCAAGATGAGTTCACCATCATTGTTCAACATGGGATGTGACCAACCCATTTCTACACTTTTCCAGACATTAACATCAATGGATTGCAAAAAGATTTTCATCTTAATTTTCCAGTAAAAGAACTTGATGTTCTCCAACCTTGGGGGTTTTTGAACACAAGTGGCTTCACACAAAGCATTTGTAGTCACAACAAAAGCAGTGAAATTATCATCTTCATTCTCAGAATCATTCTCGTGAGAGTTATTATTCTCCTCATCACTATCACTCAAGGTTGCATTATGAGCTTTATTTTGATTCCCTCTCTTTTCAGGACACTCTGCAACCCTATGACCAGGTTTGTGACAATTGAAACATTCTTTTCCAGTTTTTGAATTCCGATTGTCAACTTTTGACGATGATGTCCCTTGACCTTTGTCAAACTTTTTATTTTGATTTGAAAAACCTTATTTAGCTTTGAGATATTTTTTATATTGTTTAACAAACAGTGCAAGTTCATCATCATTCACATCAAGAACATTTTCATGCGATTTAAGATCTTCCTTCATTGAAGATAAAGCAATACCTTTGTTTTTACTTTTTGAATCTTTTAGATTCATTTCAAATGTTTGAATGGATCCAACCAATTCATCCACTCGAATCGAACCTATGTCTTTGCTTTCTTCAATGGCAGTGATTTTGGGTTGAAAACGATCACGAAGAGATCTTAAAATCTTTTTGATAACTTGAAAATCAGGAATTCTTTCACCAAGATTAAAAGAAGAGTTAACAATGTCACTCAACTTAGCATAAAACTCTGAAAATGTCTCATTTTCCTCCATGCTAATTCTTTCAAACTGTGAAGTGAGCATTTGAAGTTTTGAGTTCTTGACTAGGGTGGTACCCTCATGGGTTATTTTCAAAATATCCCATGCTTCCTTGGATGTTTCACACATCATGATTCTACGATATTCACTAGCAGTTAAAGCATTGCAAATAGCATTCAGACCTCTACTATTCCAACTTGCTTTTTCTAATTCTTTATTTTCCCACAAATCAGCGGGTTTAGGAATGGTATCCTCACCAACTTTCACAGTGGGAGGAATCCAACCTTGCTCAACAGAAACCCATACCCTTTCATCTAGAGATTTCAAGAATATTCTCATCCTAGCCTACCAATAGGCATAATTTGATCCATCGAACTTTGGTGGACGTGTAACAGAATTTCCTTCTTCCATGGAAGAATGAAATTATGATCTAGGGACACTATCACCTAGGTGTAAGCCTATCACAGTGAACCAGGCTCTGATACCAATTGAATAACCTAATCCCTACTAGATCACAAGTATTTCACCCCTTTTTAAATTCAAGCAACAAGTATTTGATAAATCAACCACACTCTACAAGCATGTTTTGAATTGTATATGAACACCAAATAACATGTAGATAGAGAACACAAAATAAATCAACTATCAAGAGGGATCCATGAACACAAGTATCATTCCATCCTTCTTGATAGTTAGAAATCATATCAACATATATTGAATGAACACACGATATACGTGGAAACCCTTTCGGGAGAAAACCACGAGAGAACAAGAGCAATCCACTATGAAAAAAAGAGTTACAGAGATTATACCATACACTCTATCTCACCAACCTATGGCCTAGTGTACTGAGATCTCCTCAACTCAGTCCATTGAGTCCTCCTTCTTCAAAGCTTGCTTAGCAACTACTCAAGTAGTCTCACTCTTGATGCCTTCATCCAAGAGCCATGAGAATGATCCTATCTCCACAAAAGATTCTCACAGGATGCATGTAAGTTTGGTTTCCAAGGTTTTTAATCCATTCTAAGAGAAGTTCATGATCAATCAATGAACATTTAAGCTCAATCTCAATTTGGAAAGAAAAGAACAACAGCCCACAAGTGAAGAACCAAGGTAGGTCTAAGAATAGAAATGTTCTCTGAAGGCTGAGGTCACAGAATCTCGAGTGACCTAATGCTTATATAGTGTGATAAGAGACCAATGAGAAAACAGGGTAAAAAGTAGGAAAAATTAGGGTTTGCACGAACTTGGATCGATCCAAATTGAATTGACCAAAAAACAAGCTTCTGTAGATGAGTTTAACTCGAAATTGGATCGATCCAGCCAAAGCTTGGATCGATCCAGCTTGGCCAATTTTCAATAAACAAATAAGGATTGAGATGATGTTTACATGGGATCGATCCAGGTCAAACTTGGATCGATCCAAGTACTTGTAAACTCCCAAATTCACATGTTTAAAAGGAATGTAATGAATTCTAACCTCCTAGGTTCAATCCTTAGGTCACTAGGTCACTTACCATCCTAATCCATGGAGATATAAGAGCATTTTAGCACGGCTTCACTTGTGATCATCAGTACACAACTATAAATGTACAACCCAAACCAAGTTTTGAAACGAAACAAGCCAACACTCATAAACTAAACATAACAAAGTGTTTCCCTAGCCCGCTTGTGGGACTAGGGTGATCCGTTGTTTAGGATTTCTTTGTTTTGTCATTTCCTTCGAATTCAAAAAATTAAAAAATAAAAAAATTCTCTTCTGCATCTTCTTTGCATTGTCTTCCTCTATGGATGTTTATGGCATGGATATAAATCTTAAGAAAAATGTCTTTCTGGAGCTCGTTGAGCAAAGGAATATGGGATAATCAACCTACATGAATTAATTGGAATCAATTGCTTAAGGACAAATGACTTGTCTAAGATAATTAAGATTAGGCCAACAATTTTCTCACAAGAAAAAAGAAATCAATCGGGCATCATGTTTAAAGTAAACTTGAGAAACTTTTAAGTTTAAAGACAATATGTCCTGCGATGGCCTCATTCTGGTGTGACTACCTTTCATTCATTTTGAAGATAGATCAAGAAAAAGTCAAGAAAGATGAAGCTGGAGAGATGAAATAGGATGGATTAGTAACTAGGGGCTGATTCTTCCCAAATCGAATCAACCCATAGTATACTCATACTCGGGAAAGATCACGAAGATTTGGAAAAGTTTTAATAAAAAAGATTAGATCATACGATGAAGATTCAATGGTGGGGCTCCTCCCAAAGAATGGGGCTTCAAAAAAAAAGTAGAAATGATTGGCATTCGAAGCCATTAAAGAAAAAGAAAATATGGTACACCAGGGCTTAGAAATAGAAGAGGAGTTAGTACCAAGAAGAGAATTCGAACCAAGATGTGTGTTCTATACACCATTAATCGAGCGCTATCAAGCGAGGCTATTTGTCTTTAAATTTAATAGAGGATTAAGTTTGCTCATCTCACTAATTTAGAAAAAGAAAAAAGAAAAAAGAAAAAAATGAAAAGCCCGCTAGGTAGAAAACCTGAAAGGGCTACCTAGGCAAAAGTTAGGGCATTAAAAAAAAATAAGGCCCGCTAGGTAGAAAACCCGAAAGGGCTGTCTAGGCAAAATTTAGGGCATTCAAAAAAAAAAAATCAAGCTCGCTAAGTAGAAAACCTGAAAGGGCTGCTTAGGCAAAAGTTAGAGCAAGCAGAGAAAGGAAAGTGTTATGAACTACGAGGACCTGATTCTCCACAAACATCAAACAAGTTGTCGCAGTTTCTACAAAATAGACATCAAAATGGAGATACGTAGGTAGCCCATAAAGTTACATTGGGTGCGGTCCAATTCTTGTGAAAACATTGAGTGTTGGGTTCAAAATTAATTTATCATGGGCAATTAGTTTGAAACTAAATAAATTGAAGACATTTAATTCATAAGGCTAATATCTTGAAATTTATGGACATGCCATTAACATCCTGCTGCTTCTTTTTTTTTTTTTCTCTCCATTTTGGGAAGTTTGTCACTTCCTAAAACTTCTTGTGTAGCTTTCTTTTAGGTATTATTTGTTTGAAAAGTTTTACTTTCGTGAGGATTTTTATGTCCCTAATGTTTTGTTCTTTCTTTAAATCCTGAAATCTAGTGATATTTGGTAGAATTGGTGAAATCATTTGACATGAGCTTAGCTAAGAATCTCTAACAAGGCACATTGCCCGAGCCTTCCTCGAACCCCTTTTGAACCCTCCAACCATGCGTTTGAACCCTTTTGGAATCCATGTTGCCCCTTTGTTAAATACTCATCCATTTTGACAACCCCATCCATTTGATCAAAGGAGAAGAAAAGATACATAAGCCGGTTTGCTTGACTATTCAGAATGTAGCTATCAGAATTCGATGAACCTTTGCAACTATTGAAGTGGCATGCAAGGTGTATTTTGGGTTGACACCGAAATGGAAGTGCAAGTATGATCCAAGGAAGTGATGCACATCATTACGTTTGAAGAAGATACATGAGGTTATGAACCCCAAAAGATGTAGCCATCAGAATCAGAGTTGATATTGACTTTACATCCCACTTTGCGATCAAAGGATTCAAGCCAAAGTGCTTAAACATAATCTTCATACTTCAATTTTTATAAACTTTTCTCAAAAAATGTTTTTGAAAGCCTTCTTGGTTGTTTTTGAAAATGAGTGATATATGTGAACTACTTGTGCCGGTCCCCCTCTCTTCAAAGGTACTTTTACAGTATCTGCATTAGAAAGTTCTTAAGTTGGGCTTCCTTGCCATAGGTACCCTAGTGTCGAGGTTAGGCTTCCTTGTCATAAGTACCCTAGTGTCGAGGTCAGGCTTCCTTGTCATAGGCATCTTTCTGTTAAAGTTAGTCTACAATATAAGAGTTGGTTGATTAGAAAAAGAATTGATATTAATAAGTTAGAATAACTTTTAAGGATGGAATTGTTGGCATGTGAAATTAGTGCATAGAATGATGGGTTTGAAACCTACACTAAGTGTGACACTTGTGTTGAAAAATGAAAGTGTAGCATAGAGTGATGTTGAAAACTATCATTAATTATATGTATTAGTTTTTGTGTCATATAATTAAGTTTATAATAACTTAGCATTATTAATGAATTTGAATCCCTTTGTCATAAAGAATGTAGCTGGAAAGAAAATCCCAAGGAAATGAGTTTTGAAAATGCTTTATCAAAAACCTTGAAGGTATACTTAGTTGAAATTGATTTTTGGAATAAAACTTTCTTAGTAGCATGGAAATGTCACTAGAAAGAATAGTGGTTTTTGAAAAAACATAAGCATTACTTTTTTGAGATTTTTATCAAACATGTGATATGCACACATTTGAAATAAGTTTTAAAACCTTGTCATGATATGATGAAATCATTTTAGAAAATTGTCAAAGTCAATGGAATCATGACATGGCAATTTGCTTTTGAAAAGTGGAATTTTTCCTTTCATAGAATTTGGTCGAATACTTGGTGTGCATACATTTGAAATGTGTTTTGAAAACTTTTCATGACTTGTGAAACATATTTGAATCATGACATAAGAAATTGGATTTGAAAAATCAAAATTTTGTTTTCTTGAGAAATTTTATCAAATACTTGATGGGCATCATTTTAAGCTTGTAAAGTAAGAGATTGGAACACCTAAACTCTTCCAAATATATTCCTCATGAAGGGGAATGATCAACCAAAACTTATAGAGTAAATTTTGAGCTGAGAAAGCCATAGAATTTGGGGATAGAAGATAGGAGTATGAGTTTACCTCTTGTCGTGAATGGGAAGATAGAAAAGATGAGCTTGAAGCTCCAACAATACTCTTGAGTCAGTTTTGTCATCCAGGAAACCTTGTATTGGTTAGGTGTTTAGAGAGTGCATACCTCTTGTTAGTCAAGAATTTGAAGATGTGATGTGAAAAATGGATGAATCCCAAATGCAAGGATCAAGAGATGAATCCTAGTTTTGATCTAAGGATTGATGTGTAGAATATCTTAGAGAGTAATTGGAAGTAGTCTGAATAGATGAAAACCAATCTGAATTGATGAGGAAAAGTGAATGAAATTCACATGGTTGATATTAAGATATGATATGATGATAATTGGAAATGCAATTTTCAAAAGGATTGAAAATCCTTAAGTTGACTAGAAATGAAATTTCTAGTAATGAGTCAAAGACTCTCAAATTTTTATGATAATTGGAATTGCAATTTCCAAAAGGATTGAAAATCCTTAAGTTGACTAGAAATGAAATTTCTAGTAATGAGTCGAAGACTCTCAAATTTTTATGATAATTGGAAATGCAATTTCCAAAAGGATTGAAAATCCTTAAGTTGACTAGAAATGAAATTTCTAGTAATGAGTCGAAGACTCCCAAATTTTTATGATAATTGGAAAATGAAATTTCCAAAAGGATTGAAAATCCTTGAGATAACTAGAAGTAAGATTTCCAGGAAGAGAGAATTTGAAGCGAAACTTTCAAAATAATTTTGATGGTTAATTATCCCTATTTTGTCGTGTCAAAAATGGGATGTCATTGTTTTCGTTGATATTCACTGGCGAAGCCATGAACATCAACGAGGGGCTTCTGTAGACATCCATTTTTGACCATGAGTATAGTTATTAATGGTTGCCTTTGATTTGAGGTGAAATGGGGTGTTAAAACCCTAAGTTGCCAGTTTTACCCTTTGTGGGTAATTAGATAGAGGTCATTATCACATGTAGATTTTTAGGTCAGATTGAGTCGGTTCTTTTTGCATTAGGTTTTTAGAGGGTCTAGGAACATCCCTGCAAAATTTCATGGCATTCTGAGCCAGGCTTGATAGAAAATAAGGCCTTTTGTGATTGAAGGGCAGTTCTGTCCTTTGAATCACAAAAGCCCTGAATGACTGTCGATCTTGTCTCGAATGGTCTCAAGGCTTTGGCATAGATATTCAAAGTGTGTTTGTTAGCTAATTTGATTAGTGGCAAGGTCTGTAAAGCCTTCTGGCTCATATTTGGCTCTCGAGGTTTGAAAGGCCCTTTCAAAGCCTAGATTAGGGTTTCGACCGGAAGCGACCGGGATTCGATATTTTTATCAAACCAAAGCCTTCAAAGGCTTCAAAACACTTTTCTAAAACATTTTAAAACTTGTTTTAAGAAGAAGAAATGATTTCGAAAGCAATGGGTTAGCAGATTTCAAAACCCTAATTTGGGCCCGGTAGACCCTAAACAGCTAATCGGTCGACTTTTCCTTAAACCTTTGACCTTGGTCAATGCATTTTCACTTCAAACACTTCTTAAAACATGGAGAATCGAATCACGATCATTTCGGCGCTTGAATCGTCAAATTTGGACTTAAAACGAGCCCAAAAAACCGAAACCGGATCAAAACGGGCTGAGATAGGCCCACATAGGGGATGGGGGATCGATAGCCGTCCACCTAGGGATGGCCAACCGTCCATAAAGGACGGCCAAACATCCTAGAGTGGATGGTCGTCGATCCTTTTAGCTAATTACTGCTATTTTTCAGTAGTTTTTCTGCCCGGGACTTTTCCAAGCCCTGCCATGTGTCCAGTTCGGCCATGGGGACTTTTGGATGAATATGAACATCTTGAAAGACTGATTTTGAATCCTTGGATCATTCCTAAGGGATTCAAACTCAGCCATTGATCAAACTCAGGCCTCCCTATAAATAGAGGGCTCTGAAATCAGTTTTAACACACAGAAATAAGCTTTAGAGAACTGGCTTGGAGAGTAGAGGCTTGAGCAATTGCACAAGCTTCCCCCATAGCACTCTAGCTTAAGTTTTAGAGTCTTCGAGTTCCTTGGAGTCCTTGGAGATTGAGGAGAAGGCTTAGAGCTTGAGGAGAAGGCTTGGAGCAAGGAGGCAAAGAAAGAGGCTAGCAGTTTTCTTTTCTGTTCTTATTCTTCTTCTTCTTCTTCTTCTTCTTCTTCTTTAATCATGCTAGGTTAGGTTTTTATTTTCTTAGTATGCATAGGGTTTAGTTCATTGTTAGTATGCATAGGATATAGTTTATTATTAGCATGCATAGTATAGGTTCTATATTCTTTTAGTATGCATGATAGGCTAGTTTATTTTTTAATATGTATGCATATTTCTCTTCTTCTATTCTTCTTTAGTCATACCATGTTAGGATTAGTTATTTAGGATTAGGTTCCTGCATGTTTAAGTCTTTTAGGTTAATAATCATGTTAGGTTAGTTTATCACATGCTAATGTTT
>JAESVK010034720.1:0-16175 GCA_017140935.1 Hamamelis virginiana | reverse complement strand
TCTTCTTTTCCCACAATTAAAGTTGTGTTCAGATTGATTAACCCACAGAGCTAGCTACCGTACCAGAACTCACATTTCGTGATTAAATCCATCTTTGTGAATGAGACAATTCAAATGAATGACACTCATCACTACAATTTAAAAATGAATTAATTTCTGGAATTAAATTGATCCTATAACACTCATTGTGATGATGATTCTAACTTTTTTGAACCCCAGTTTAAGATGATTAATTTGTACTTTAATAGCATGTAAATTACAATGAATTCATTTGATCGAAAAACTACAGATCGAAAGTCAATTTAATATAGGCGTGTGTTGGGTGTCCAAGAGTTTCGATTACTACTTGTTGATCACTTTTTTCGCTTTTAGGAATTCGAATCGAATCGATGAGGTTCGAATCAAATATTAAAATCAAATCAAGTGATGGGGTTCGAATGCCTCAATTAAAAGGACTTTTTAGGGAGACAGGTCAAGTCAATTAATCCTAACAATAATATAAGCAAACTTTGAGCATAAAAATAAAATAAAATAGAGAAAGAGGAGAAGAAGAATGTGGAGATGAAGCGAAAAATAAAATGAACTTTATTAATAACTAACCACCACATAAATAAAACGTTCGTCGGTACGGCTCGAACTACCCTCGAGCCCTTTGATACAAAAACTAATACCTTCCTCCAAGAACAACTTCGAGCTACCTCTCGAACCACGTACAAGTACTTCGAATCAAGAAACCTTCGATGCGGAGCCACATGCGACCAAGCAGCATCAAAGACAAAAGGAATCTCCCAAACCCCTAAGTTAGGGTAAAAGAGATGGGTGTTCTCTAATTCATCGGTTGAGTTGATGTGTGTTGAGAGAGAGGAAGTCTGTTGGTCTTCAGGCCTTTATTTATAGACTTCTAAGTGGTAGTCTCTTAGTTGGCTTCTTCTAGTTGTTGGATCATCTTCATCTTCAAACTGGATCTTCATATACAAGTTGGATCATCTTCAACTACTATCTATTCCAATCCGGATAATACTCATTTTTTGGCTTGATAATCATCCTCCAAGAGTGAAGAGTTTGGATGGCAACAAACTCCTCAGAACATGCATTCCCTGATTGGCTTCGAACTCCTTGAAAACTAGTTCAATTCTAGCCAATTTATCATTGACTAGAATTAAAGAATGTAATTAAAACCAATTTACTGGCCATCGAATGACCCGGTTAAAAAATGGATTAACATACCCCCCGAACTCTTGTAAAAAATTGAGAATTAATTTTTAAAAGAGTTGATTCAAATGGCCATTTGTTTATTTAATTTTTGACCTTGCACTTTATTTCTTATGGAATCATCAAAACACCACCATGAACTCATCTGAATTTAGCCACAGATTGGCCTTATGAACTCATGGTTTTTGAATGATTTTTTTAACCTTTTCATTAAATCATGAACTCACATTAAAGTAGCCATGATTGGCTTTATAAATTCATGATCTTTTGATTTATTTATTTTTTTCTTTTTCTTGGTGGTGGAAAATGCATGACAGCAGCACCTTTAAACAATGTCCAATTTTCCTAAAAATATCCACAAGAAATTTTTCTTTGAAATTTTGCACGGTGGAAATACACATGTCAATGAATTCGTCCATAAAATTTCATAAATTTTGAGCCACTCTAACTAGGTTCGAAGCACCCTTAAAGTTCAGCTATCTTTGCTGGAAAACGCAAGACAGAACTGACCTATTAGAGGTATTCGAATTTTTAAAAAATAACCACAACATATTTTTCAATGAAATTTTACAGATTGAAAATAGACATGAAATGGAACATGTGCAAAAATTTTCATAAAGTTTGGACAAGTTTAGGTAGGTTCGAATGACCCTTCAAGTTAGGGTACATGCTGCAGCAGAAATTTCCAGCACGTTTTAGGTCGTAGAAAAAACCACTTTGAGGTATGTAAACCATCTTCAAATGACATGAAATTTTGTGGAGTTCAACTTCAATAAGTTAAGAAGCCATATAAACAAACAGAATTCATAAATAATTTTTCTAGAATTAATTATGAATTTCCTAAGAAAACTGGTCAAGCTATCAGGATACCAGTAAAGTGAAAAAAAAAATTTAGCCATTTGTTTGGCTATTTACTTGGCCATTTCGAGATCAATTATTTTGGCCAAGCTATTGAATCAACTTAATCACCTTTGATAAAAACTCTTCAACAATAAAATTTTGATTAGCCCATCCATTTTGATGTTACTTTGATGAGCTCCACAAATCCAATTTGGATATGAAACTACCCATGTAAGATGAGTGGTTTTCTTGTTTTGTTCGATCCTAACACCCTCTTTGACAATACCAAAAATTTTGTGATGGTTCAAAGTAATTGGCGGAGGTTCCTTAAAAATAAAATCAACATGGAGTGGTTCATCTAAATGCTTCCACTCATGTAAAATTGAATTATGGCCATCTTTTTGGTCATCCCCTATTTCGTTAACCACCAAATTTTGGCCATCAACTCTATGGTTTTGGCCACATTTTCGGTCAACAGTTATTGCATCAACAAATAAATTTTGGCCATCTTTTTCATCATTTTGGTCATTATAACCATTATTTTGGTCATCATAACCATGAACATTGTTATGGCTCACAATTTGTTCGGTTCGAACAACACTATTTTCACTTCGAACCACTATAGTACCCCCCGAGTTTAACTTAGGCATTTCCGTTTGTTTTTCAGCAGGCCTTATAAATATTTCTTTTTCATGGTACCCCTCGAATGTCTCCTTAATGTGGTTTTCCCTTTGAAAACTATCATTCAATATTTTTATTTGACTTTCTATATTGCTAGAAAAATTTTCTAGTGATGGCCTAATGGATTTTGATGATCCTCTAGAAGTTCCTTTACCCCCCGAGGGTAATCTTTCTAGGATCATAGCCCTGTGTCTTTCAATAACCCTTTCTAAGTCAATCATATTTTGATTTTCTATGTTGTTAGAAAAAGTCTCGAACAAGGGCCGTATATTCTCAGTCGGCTCCTTAGGCTGTTCTGACTTTTTTAGCAATTGCTGCAGAATTTCTCTTGTCTGTTATGAGCTAGATTCGATTAATTGCTGCAGCTTTTCACCTGTCTGTTGTGAGCTAGATTCTAACCTTTCACTAGCTTGCTGCGTGTTAGCTTCTAGTCTTACCATTGATTGTTGCAACATTGTGTTTGTTTGTAGCAGTATTGCTTCTATTCTTGCAAAAGGATCATTTCCTTTTATTGGGCAGTCTGTTTCTGAGTCACTAAACTCGAGACCAACTCCACTAATCCTAACAATAATATGCTTACTTCTAGTGTTAGGAGCTATTATACTTGACTTGTCCCACCGGGCGTGCCAAATTGTTGATCATTTTTTTTGTTTTTAGGTATTCGAATCGAATCGATGAGGTTCGAATCAAATATTAAAATCAAATCAAGTGATGGGGTTCGAATGCCTCAATTAAGAGGACTTTTGAGGGAGACAGGTCAAGTCAATTAATCCTAACAATAATATAAGCAAACTTTGAGCATAAAAATAAAATAAAACAGAGAAAGAGGAGAAGAAGAATGTGGAGATGAAGCGAAAAATAAAATGAACTTTATTAATAACTAACCACCACATAAATAAAACGTTCGTCGGTACGGCTCGAACTACCCTCGAGCCCTTTGAAACAAAAACTAATACCTTCTTCCAAGAACAGCTTCGAGCTACCTCTCGAACCATGTACAAGTACTTCGAATCAAGAAACCTTTGATGCGGAGCCACATGCGACCAAGCAGCATCAAAGACAAAAGGAATCTCCCATACCCCAAGTTAGGGTAAAAGAGATGGGTGCTCTCTAATTCATCGGTTGAGTTGATGTGTGTTGAGAGAGAGGAAGTCTGTTGGTCTTCAGGCTTTTATTTATAGACTTCTAAGTGGTAGTCTCTTAGTTGGCTTCTTCTAGTTGTTGGATCATCTTCATCTTCAAGCTGGATCATCATCTACAAGCTGGATCATCTTCAACTACTATCTATTCCAATCCGGATAAGACTCATTTTTTGGCTTGATAATCATCCTCCAAGAGTGAAGAGTTTGGATGGCAACAAACTCCTCAGAACATGTATTCATGATTGGCTTCGAACTCCTTGAAAACTAATTCAATTCTAGCCAATTTATCATTGGCTAGAATTAAAGAATTTAATTAAAACCAATTTACTGGCTATCGAATGGGCCAGTTAAAAAATGGATTAACACTACTAAATGAAAATTACAATAAACTAATCTAAATCCATTCAAGGGTTTATTACTAATTAAAAAAAATTGCATTCTCTTATTATAGCAGAATGATTTATTATTCAGTTCTTGAAAATGTACAAAGACCAAACAATTATAGCTAGTAAATTGGTTTCAGCAGGTTTGATAATCGACCATGGAAAATACTTGTAAATGACCACATAGATTGTGTTTCCAGCAGCGTACCAATTGTCCTTTCAAAGGGAAAATCCGGCACTGGGAGGGTAAAGAGGGGTGAAATTTGCAACTCGATATTGTCTGATTGGGAATTCAGGACGGGAGGAAGAAGTGGTGTTCTAAGTACTGGAACTCGATCACAGTTACTCGAACAGGATGCCCACCTTGCCTTCTTGAGCACATACTTGAAAGCTCTTAATAGTGAACTATAATAGGTATATTAAAAATGTGATCTTGCAACAATTTCAGCGCATTAGGCAATTTTATCCACCTTTCTTTATTATGTTTCATGAGGCTGCAGATTGTTGCTGCGAATGCTAACATCATCATTGACACAGAGTGGAATACACATGTGACAGCTAGAGCAAACTTAGAGCATCTTCAATCCTGACTCAAACTCAAACTTAATTTGAGTTTTACTCAAACCTAAACCTATACTGAGTTCTAGCTAACTCATTTTTGAGTAAGGAAAATATTACTGTTGGAAGGTTACCTTCTTTCTCCTTGCCTTCATCTTCATCCCACAGTCATGGCTGCCCTGCGTTTTCCTAGCGAACTAGTCCCTGCGTTTTCCCGGTGAAACTCCTTCTCTCCCCGGCGATGCCCTCTTTCTTCTCCGGCGAACCTAGTTATCTCTCTCCCCTGCAGAAGTTACAGCGAATGTAGCTTGCGAATCTAACTCTCTGTCTCTCCGTCCCCTGCAGAAGCTTGCTTGAAGAAATAGCTTTGATCTATGGCTGTGATGAGAAAGGGATGTGTTTGGTTGTGCAAATAAGGCAAGAGGAAGAAAGAGCTGTGTTTGGTTGTGCAAATAATAGCAGATTTAGATGTATTTGGTTGTGTTTGAGTAAAAATTTGAGTAAATGATTGGAGAACTCCTTATCAAATGGAGCTTTTTAGTCAAATTTTTACTCAATTTAAGTAAAAGTTTGAGTACATGATTGGAGATGGTCTAATACGAGGAAGAGGTAGCTTGATCGAAGTCTTCTATGTGAAATGGTGATGTGAGAATTCAGTGGAATGAAACAGTGCTTTTAAAGCCAATGTGACGGAGAGTACGTACATCCGTCACGATGAAAATCGCAAAAAGTAGTGCTTTCCTCACACTGGCTAACTTCTACTTTCTCTCTAATTTTGATTTTTTGTTTTTAATGCTCGACATCCCTAATTTTTGTCCCTAAATGTGCCCTAATAACATGGCCAATTATCTTACCCTTCATTTTCTTAGGACAACCATCCCTTGGTAAAAAGAAAAAGAAAAAAAAGACTTGAATGATTAGGGACACATTTTCTGGAATGTATCACTCGTTTATTTTTTAAATAATTAGTTCTACTTGAATTTGTCATTTCTATGTTGTATTTTAATTTTTTTTTCTTTAATAATATTATCCCATTTGACTTTTTTTTGCTTCAATCTCTTTCCATTTTTAATAGTACCCTACTCCATAAATTTAATTGATCGAGATCCAACTGTCAAAATCATCTTATCAAAATAATTTTTTTATACAATTATAATTTACTAGATAAAATTTTATTTATAAGTTTGATCTACGCATAGTACCAGTTTGCACTAATATATATATATATATATATATATATACAGATTTGCTATGATTAGGCCGGCCTGACATAACAAATATGCGGTTGCATAATATTAGCTGTTAGATTGTATTAACGGCTCAGATTGAAGCAACTTTACTACACGAATTTCGAAAAAAAAAAAAAGCAGGCACTCATCTCTTTCCTGTCCCTTCTTCCTCTCATCTCTTTCTCTTTCTAAAAAATGATCTCTCTCTAGATTTAAGATCTAGGTACAAAAAATTGTAAGCAAAAACAACTTCTTTTTTACCTCGAGACATGCGTCACAAATCTGCACTTAAGCTTTCTTTTCTCTCACGCATTCTGCTCCCAGTTGCTTACCGATCATTTCCTTCGTCTGTCTCCACGGCAAACTCCGGCGAGGTCTGGTGCCCCAAGGGCTAGGCTATTCTCTCTTACTATATATGGACACTACGCATATAAATATCAGCATTTTTCCTTTTCATGAACAAAATAAACCAATTTAAGCGAATCTAACACAATTAGCCACTTCTAAGAAAGGCCATTTGTTTGTCAATCCATCAAACAAAAGCATTAATCATCAATACTTATATTTTTATAAAAAAAAGATTTTTTGGTTATATCTTTGAACATGAAGAAATTCTTCGAACATGGGTATAACTTTGAACATGAAGAAATTCCTTGAACATGGGTACTCTTCATCTAAGACAATTTTTTTTTTTTAAGTGTTTCTTCTATGTGTGTTTGTTCTTACATTCCACTAACCCAAAAAAGGCTATAAAGACGGTTAAAAACCGTCCTCAAAAGTTTTTAAGGATGGTTTGGATTGCGTCTTCTTATCCACTGTCGTCTTTTATTCAATGACAGTTTCTGTAGCGTCCTCAATTCTTTACTTACGAGGACAATTGAAAACCGTCCTCTAATACCTTCATTTTAAAGACAGTTTATCACCGTCCTTAAATAATAACTTTCAAGGACGGTTTTAAATTGTCCTATAATGTCTTCAATTTAAGGACGGGTTATGACCGTCTTCTTATATGTCCTTTTCGAGGACCGTTTTAAACTGTCTTCTAATCTCAATTTTGAGGACGGTGTAGAACTGTCTTCGAATCCTTCTATATTGAGGACTGTTGATATCCGTCCTCAAATCTAAATTTGAGGACAATTACAAACCGTCCTCAAAAAAGTTGAATTGACTCTTTTTTTTGTTTGTTTAATCTTCACCCGTTTCCTGTACTGCTACTATATATATATATATATATATATATATATATATATATATATATATATTCAATCATCCATTCAACACAATTTATTGGAAATAATAATAAAATATTTCTATTAAAATAATGGTCTTTACACCAAAACCCCACATCTGTTCTCACACATGTACAAGATTGTTAAATATAAGAAATTAAATTGCATTCCAATTACATATCCAATCCATAAGTTCCCAAAAAATTGAAAATAAGACTCTATAGGCAGTAATAAATGTCCTCGATCGTGCAACAATGATTGTCTTCGAATGCGGTAGGAGCCTACATAAAAACATAGAAATGCAAATTAATTAAGTACCATAAATAAACATGTCACCAATGATATTCTATAACACACAAAAGTGCATTATTTAAAAATTAATTAAAACTGACACTTAATAGGAGGAAGTAAAATTAAAGAGAGAACACATGCATATGATAGTCGGCAAAATATGGATTGCTTATAAAAGATATACACTTGGAACTACTTCCCACAAATGCTCAATTATGAAACATTTGAAATATAAGTTGAGGTTTTTCCTCGTGCTAATATGATTGTCTTTCCTTGTGCGAAATAGATGTCGAAGTCTTTTAATATATTGTTCAAGTCTTTCCTCGTGCTGATATGAAACATATGTTGGCAAGTGGATATCTATGAGAAAAATGCCATACTTTTCTAGCACAACATTCCTATGTGTTTTTTTTCCCTCTTCGAGACGAAAACGCACTACCACAAAAAAAGGATTAGAAGACAGCTAAAAACTGTCTTCATAGACATACGAGGACAGTTAGGAAACTGTCTTCCCTAGCCGTGTCTTCTAAAGTCCGAACCCTTTCGAAGACAGTTTTTAGCTGTCCTCGTATCTGAACCTTCGAAGACAGTTTTTAGCTGTCTTCGTATATGTCTTTTTTGAAGACAGTTTTTAGCCGTCTTCATATCTGTGTATTTTAAAGACAGTTAAAAACTGTCTTCGTATTGTGATATTTTAAAGACGGCTAAAAACTGTCTTCATATCTGTGTTTCAAAGACAACTAAAAACTGTCCTTAAAAGGCCTTTTTTTTTTTTTTTTTCATTTTAATTGATATGTTAACCTGTTAATTTAGACAACCTGTAAGTGTTCCCTGTAAACCTGTACACGTTTCTAATTGGTAATATGTATCAAAACTCCTGTATGCATATAAATTGAGTACGTACATAAAAAAAGCGCTAGCAAACATAATAAATATATTTTCATTCACTTAATTAAGACCAAACATGTACCCCATATATAACCAAAATCATATAAAAGCTATTGTGTTAAATTTAATTTGGAAACACTCCTTCCAAATAACATGCATATAAATAGCAAACAAGAGATTTCAATTACAGACTTCATCCGTTCAATTGAAGTTACAATGGATATACATGAAGCAAGCTATCTGGATTTCATACCCCTTCCAAAAGTCTTTGCGCAACCAACTTTGCGTTTCGATGCAACTTAGAACCTATATATAAATAAAGAAATGCAAATTTCAGTTCAATTATTCAAAGTAAGAAAACAATGACATTAATGAAATTCTAAATTAAAATAGTAGCATTTCATCCTTAGGAAAGTATGAAAAGAAATAAACTTGTTTTTCGAGACGAAAATCCGACAGAGTTTCGTCTATTTTTGCAATATTCCCAAATTTTTACCTGTCAAATTAAGAGTATACAACACTTCTATAATTATATCCAATCAATATTTCAATCACATGGCGCCTCCTGCGCCTCCCATATCATCAGCAACGAACAATTACCAAGAGAAGTACACTTCTAAGTTAAATTTCTAACACACTTAAAACTTACATGCAAGCCCACAGGTGCTTTTACATTCCAGCTAGATCTTTAGGCACATCAGGCTCTCCACAGGTGCTTTTCTGAAAGTTAAACCCAGATTAAACATGACCTGGTGGAGCACATTAGACAAGAAAACACAGGTCATGCAGTTAAATTCAGAGAGAGAGAGAGAACTTGTAATAAGGTTTTCTTATCAGCGAACAAGTCACCAGTAACTATATTTATATTAATTCCCCTACAATGATTTCAGCAGTTAAAAATAATGAGAAAACAGATGCAGTTGTTATCTATGCAAAAATTAAGAATAAAGTAATGCAGGAATCAATGCATACACTCTGCCCACTCACACATAACAGGAGAAGAAAGAAGAAATAATATAGTAACATCACAAACCTTTCTACTACGGAGACTGCATCGTGGACCCTCAACTACAATTTCGCTCCCTTCAATCTAGAAAACAAATATGAATAAAAAAGACACAAGAAAATGGCAATAGAAGGATAGATAGCAAGAAGAAAAAGTACAACCAACAATCAAAGCTCTATTGATACTGCTAACTCTTTATGATAAGAAACTAAATATTAACAAGATCTAACATGACTGAAATATGATACATATGGGCAGAAAGGTTCAACCTATTTACCACCCATGATAGAGCAACAAGTTCAAGAATACAGGTAGGTCAGAGTGTCAAAATCTGATGAGGATTGGGGCAAAATTAGATAATATAATTAATGAGCTAAGCATTATAATCAAATATTACAATGGAAAACAAATAAATTTAAATTATTACAAGTACTTTTATTAAACCAATGGGCACAAACCTTTAGCCTCAATTTCAATTCGTCATACTCTTTATCAGTCAATATTGGTTTCCCAGATACATAAGCCATTGAAGCTTCAAGAAACTTCTGCTCATCAGAACCTGCTTTGTGAACAAGCCAAAAAAAATCATACTGAATGATATTTTCGAGATTCGACAGACGATGAAATGTTAAATGTCATAACCATATAGGTTGAGATTTCATTTATAAAAATCAATACGTACTTAGCATGACGACACTGCTTCCTTCCCACATTAGTTCTTCCTTGAGATTGTCAAATTCCTCATTTGACATGATAGCCTTTCCCTCATAGTAGAATGACTGTAGCAAAGATTAGAAATGAACTAAGTATTGAATACATTTTTTTTTTTTAAATGATGACTTAAAATAAGTATACAAGTGGTATTACAAAAGAGTTGAGAAAAGAATGAAAAGATTTTGTTTCAGTACTTGTAGTGCTTGAAGAAACTCTTGTTCAAGCTCACCCATTGACTTCTTCCCTTTCTTGTCTAAGCTACAATACGGCAAGATTTTACTGTCCACAACCTCATTTTCTTCGACCTGGCGTGAAAATAACACCAAAGTTAGCAAACAGATTCACTTGCAGAAACCATACTAATAAAAATTAATTTAAAAAAAAAAAAACGCTTTCATAGGCCACCGTGTTATCTTATCACCACCTCGATCCATATTGTTGTAGTCTTTCACTTGTCCTTATTTTCGTCTTTTCAATCATAGGCCATCATGTGTTTTCATTGGTGTCTCAACCTCGGTTATTTTAGCCATTCACTTGTCCTAATTAAGTTACAGTCTGTCACACATGATCAAACCATCTCAACCATTCATTAGCTGTGTTCTTTAACCAACTTCTTTGTTAAGAATTCTCGCCTTATTCATATCTTATGGTCGCAGAATTTGTAGAAGACTGAAGACTCATATTATCTGATTTTGTGTTATATTCCTACCTACACCCTCTCTCCACTCTATTGAACTATCTATCAAAATGTGCATCAATCCAATATAAAGTGCAATAACCACAACCACCTTCTTGGCCCACAAAATGCAACATTTCATTGAAAAGATAGCAGAAGCACATACACATAGAACCTTATTTTTTCTAGATTTAAGTATAAACAGTAGAAACATAAGCCAAAATACTTATGGAGTCACATTCCATCACTCACTGCACAAGTAAATCAATCTTTTCCTAAGAAGAAGCACATACTCGAAGAGTCTTTACTTGTTTGTAGATTTGAGATCTGTTACAATCGCATCTGTCCTCTCCTCACCATTTACAATGTCAGAGAGAGAGAGAGAGAGAAAAGCATACCTGAATTCTCAAAATGTACAAGGATAAACCTATACTGACATCAGCACATAAAAGCATACAATTTTTTGTAACAAAAAGCAATAAAATGTCCATTACAAATAAAGAAACATCCAAAATGATTAAATGCAGGAAAAATGGGACCACCACAATGCAACTATGCAAGTAGCAACCAGTGCCTTAACCACTATTGGACAAGAAAACAGATTAACAATAAGCATACGAGTACATGCAAATAGGAACAGGTGCTTATCAAGAAGGAAAAGGGAAATAAAAAAAAAACATGTAAATAGGAATAGGCATTGTTGCATCAGACATATCACCGTAAGTAACACCTGTGATAAGGAAAGATCCCCTCGAACATGATGAACAATCCCTGCCAGTAGAATATAAGCAAACGGTCTCAATGTCTCAAAAATGCGCGGCCAGTCCCCACAAGAACCCTAACATGATTTAAGAAGAAAAAGGTTTTAAATAGGAAATATTACAATGCAAGCTTCGGCAACGATAGATTCCTACCTTATTAAAAGTACACATAAATCAAAGTTACATAAAGCACATGTCAGGAACTTAGATATTCATTATTTGCCAGTAGAAGGAAATTGGACTTCCACACCACACATACCAATTATCAAGAAAAATGTTAGCGAAGAGCATTAAATAACAACTACAATTCCCATCGCCCTTAGACTAATGGGTTGGAAAAATGGAAAATTACAAGTATCTTCTCTGCACCAAACAAGATTGCCACACGCGCACATGAGTGAGTGCACGCACACGTAGAGATATACACATAAGCATCGGCGTGCACAGGGGCATAGAAAGGCAAATTAAAACACAAAACTGTAATTTGCAAATCAACTAAATCAAGGGAATGCAGCATTACAGATACAAATGATATTTATTTAAAGTTTTATCTTCCAAAACTTTGATATTTCAAGATTGGGTGGGAGCAATGTTTTCAAAGGCAAAGGCATAAGCCTTAATTCTATCTACATGTCTTGACTTGTTTAAGTGTTTGGGAAGCAAGAAAACAAAAAGTGATATGGAAAAAACAAGAGAAAGATAACCATGAGAAGTATAATGAGCTTACTAGATTAAGAAGAGAAGCATTTCCCCAGCTACATTCACACTTATCAGGAGGCCACTAATCCAAAGTGGCACAAATAAAGTCATCATAAATCACTCTAATTGAATTTGTCCCATTAATAAAAACAATGCCTTCAACATTTGCAGACCCTCCTATGCTCTGTGAAACCACTGGGATTGAGCTATGTCTCAACCAATATATCAAAAAAAAAAAAAAAAAAACCAACCCCAAAAAATGGAAGAGACCATCTTATAATACAACTATTTCAGCCTCTTATCAGTTTGCTTTAATATATCAGTTTGTGATATCCTTTGACCTGCACAAAAGAATATCCATATCATTGTTTAATATATATGGTTGCATACAGTTAAAGAAGGCATTGACTAGTCCATGGCTAGATTACAATATAAATACAATACAATGCATTGTATGAAGCTTAGCTTTGTGTTAACCCTTCCCCTCCCTCCCTCCCTCTATATATAAAAACATGTATGTGTGTGTGAGTGTAAGGTCTAACCACCCAATACAGTCGTGGTTATACACACATAAATGTTGCATCGCCATCCAGCCCTGAGGATCTCTAGTTGTTGTTACAATAGGGTAAAAGAGAGCTTTGACAAAGACAAGTAAGCTCATTGAGACAATAATTTCATCAGTATCTCAGCCTCTCAGGTAAAAATGGGCATTTAAAAACTCCAAGCAAACAACAATAGAAGGCACAATGCAGAAACAAAAGGGCATTTCAATCATTCTGAAGAATCTGTACCAATTATTTTATCAGAATAGGCAAGGCTTGTTTAAGCAATGAACTCCATATTTCTTTATGACTGCATATTAAGATGGCTTCACCCTCCATGGAGGTCACAAGCATGATAGCAAAATATGCAAATAGTTACTAGATACAGGCCACACAATTGCACCATGACATCCAGTGGCCCATTGTGACATACCATGTTAAGCCTTTGCAATTACTATAGCTTTTAGCCATACATAAAAGGATTGTTAAAAAATTTACAAATAAGTTATGCAAATAACTATCAGGTTGTACTTTAGAATCTTCTCTTCCATAAAAAATTTAAAACATTACTGAGATATCATTTCTAGTGGGAAGGTTTGCTACAGAGAGCATATATTTGGCAATAAGACCCAGGCACCAGAACATGTATTGGTATATTTGAGGAAGGAGTATTAGATTTGGAGTAAATGAAAAAGTTTTCACAAAACTTAACAAAACCACTCAATAAATAATCATATGCAGCTGTACAATTCGGGTGCATATTAATGTTTAAAGGTTCATTGCAAAAACTAGCAGCAAAAATTTGATTTTCATGGCATACAAAACAGCTATGAAATTTTACTCATCCAGCACATCAAAATGGACCTCAATATATAAGTCTGATTTTTTTTCACCAAATACGAAGTCTTGCTGATTCTAACATCCAACACTATGCAGCAGGACTAAAATCACATAAAACATATTCTGAAAATTTACCTTCTCAAAGCTTTACCTTGAGAAATCCACCATTAAAATTGTATGTGCAGTTCAATAAAAGCAGTCTTACAGGTTCTACAACGACAAAAGATGAGTTGGCACATCAACATATAAAACCCCTCAAGAATCGATTAGAGATTTAACATTTTGCCTGAATCAATAGATAAAACCCCTCAAGAATCAACAGATAAAACCCCTCAAGCATTATTTACTCTTATTTCTACAAGATTTAACATTTTGCCTGAATCCCCAAAAATAACAGAATAAAAATCTCAATAACAGACAAGAACTCATTGCTACAAATAAACCCAATACATATATAACTATGAGCTTGCATTAGCAACTCTTACTTGCACCAGATTTAACACTGTGCCTAAAACCCCCCACGAATCCAGAATGAAGAGCACAAAATCTCAATAATTCAAGAATCTCAGCAAATTACAGAACAAACTTACATGAACCAAGCATTTTCTTATTAGGGTTTTACCCTCACTACCGACCTGGATTTAGATGCGGAGCAGTATGAGTAGGGAAATTCGAAGGCAGCTGAAACTCTGTGTATCGCTACAGCCTTCTCTTATTTGCTTCTTCACTTCCGTGGAGAGACTGTTGATGAAGGAGAGCTTGCTGCATCAAGGCAGGGGTGACTTGCGTAATGGCTGAGAGGCCAGCAACACTAACGGACGGCGGCATGGGCGTGGGAGAAAGAGAGAGGGGAATTGCAGCTTGGGTAAGGACGGCACCAGCAAAATCACGCCGGCGTGAGTCCGAGAATCAACGGTGGCGTGAGAGAGAGAGTAGGAAAGCTTCTGTGAAGACCGAGAGATAGGGGGATTAACTAGGGGTTCTGAAATGAAAAAGGAGAGAGCCAGAGAGGGCTATGGCGCGATAGCTAGGCGGGAAATGAAAAAGACATTTTCCATACGGTGTCGTTTCAGTCCAGTCCCAAAAAAAATTATCTCTTTCAAAAATTAACTGTCTTTATATTTAACCCATCAAAGACAGTTTATAAGTAACTGTCCTTAAATAGTTTATAATGAAGACAGTTAATAAAAACTGTCTTCTTTTTAATTTTTCAAAGACAGTTTTTAAAACTGTCTTCTTTATATTGTCTTCTTTGACTATTATTGTAGTAGTGACGGTAGAGTCCCCTTTGTATTTACAACATTCCAAAATTTTCTCTTGTCAATCAAGTTTATGCATAATATTCCCAAATTCCCAAAATGTAGTATTAACATAATTATATTAAATTCTATGCACTACATTCCAACCAATTAAAAATCAAAGTCAATTATTAAAAAATAAAACAAACCCCAAATGGCCAAGTTTGATATGGGTGAGTAGTCACATAATTATAGTAGTAATGCTAGGGTTGTGCTATTGTCGCTTCACTCATATCGTAATTCCCGCAATTTGCTTGTCAAAAACAAGCATTTAGCATTAAGGTTCAGTACCTAATCTGGGGCACCTCTATGGGTCCATGGATTTACAAGCACACAATGCCCCAGCATCTGCAGTAAGGTGGGCAAGGTTTGGTTACAAACAAGGTACTGCACATATCAGTCTCAAAGTGAGCCAAATAACAAAGTTGTAATTGGCCGACATGGAAGACAAGAATTAGACCATTGACAAACTCATAATGATAGCATAGGTTAGGTAGTCTTCGATATAGTAACATGCCAACAACAACTTTTAAAGCATGGATTTTGGGTAAAGGTTAGTAACACCTTGTAGGGCATTATAGTCAAACACATAGCATAAATATGCAGATGATAAATTTGAAACAAGAAGCTACTAAGAAAATTTATAACTAAATGAAATCATCTGTCTTGACCAAAAAAAATGAAATCATCCGCTTTACCTGACACTCTCTTTTGTCCCCGTTATTTGCTTTATCCACCTAGCAATTTGCTTTTCATAACTGCTGAAATCCTACCCAAAAATGACACCATGTGACATAGTGATCAAGAGAAGTGAGTCATCATATTGAAAAAATGATTCAATCAAATGAGGATAATAACAATAATTAAAAAGCAACACCAAAAAACATAACTGTTTCGGCTACGGGAATAGTTAATTCTATTCTTATATCTAAAACTTCAGAATAGAAAGGGGAAATGAATGTGGGTTGTTATTCCATATATTATAAGTTGAAGACTATTATGTACCTGTCCTTGTCTCCCAAAGAATGAGGGAGCATTTTGTCAGTTATGGTAGTCTGAGACTTCCACTAGAGACGTTGGAACCATCTAGTAAGGACTGCTACTATAATTTCATGATGTATGTGAAAAATAATTGAACTAGTCTTGAATCCATGAAAAATATAATAAGTCTTTGCAAAATAATAGG
>JAESVK010034705.1:0-11430 GCA_017140935.1 Hamamelis virginiana | reverse complement strand
ATATAATTGCAATCACAGATGTACAATTATATGATATTATATTTGGCGATAGTGTGCGGTAAAACCTTCACAACTATGCAATCACATAATACAAATAGAGGGATGTTTATAAAATAGGATTGTATAACGAATCCAACTTCATCCTCACCCAAGCTTGGAGTATTAGCTACACATCAATGGAGGAGAATATCCTTTATCCATGACAAGCTTTAAGGGTTCACGGGATGGAAAAATAAAATAAAAGCGGTAATTAAATGACTGAAGAAATAAGGAAAATGACAGAAATAAATAAAGAAAAGTGACTGAAATAAATAAAGAAAATGGCTGAAATAAATAAAGAAAAGTGCTTAAGTAAATAAAGAAAATGACAGAAAAAGTAAAGAACAGTTCTCAAGTGAGAACTGAGCCATGCATAAAAAGGAAAATAACAGAAACGTAAATTACTGAAAGTAAAGACTTAATAGTAAAGAACAATCCTCAAGTGAGAATTGAGCCAGGCATTGAAAGAAAAATTGCAGAATTGGAAATTGCTGAAAACGTAAACTACCGAATAAAATGCGAAAATAAACTGTAACTTGAATTAAAATAGCAGAGTAATGATTCAGAGCAAAAGTCATGAACCCTCTTTAAGTCGTCGTTACACTTCTATTTATAGAAGGAAAAGGAAAAAGACCAAAGGGCCCTCAAAATATCTCAAAATATCTTTATTGCCCGCAGCCGCCTCTTGACTATCGATAGCGAAGGTGCGCTATCGATAGAGGCGCTATCGATAGCGCATCTTGGCTATCGATAGTCAAGGTCAAACTTTGACTTTTCATGCAGAGTCTCATCGTCTGCTCTTTCGTACTTCCCCCGGTTGCTGCGGATCCTTCTGAATGCTCTTTTGATTCGAGATGCTCTTCACGGCTTCATTGGTGACGACTTTAATTTATATAATCTGCACAGATTTTTTGAAACAGAGATTTAAACCTATTTGTACAGATATTTATACAAAACGCTATTTAGTAAACAATTATATATATAAGAGAACATAGTAATACCATAGTTGAATGGTATGATTGTGGTACAATCACACTCCCCAACTTAGGTTTTGCTAGTCTCTTAGCAAAAAGCTAAAACTAGAATTTGAAAAGCCACTTTCGCAGGGAAACGCGATTGCATTTAGCGTATGCAACAAGCCTTTTAAACCACTAAGTTACCCTTCGTGGACGAGTGTAGTCTCGTGAGAGTTTGCAGAAATGATACTCACAAACATGAATAAATAAAAGAATTGTTTGAGAAGGAATTTTAACAATATACTATGTACACAGTAGGAGTTTCATCCACAGATATATCGCTATTCATAATTGAACATTTATAATACAAGAAATGCTATCTTTAACAGGAAATTAGCAAGTATTCAATGTGTAGTGAGGATGAACTTTGATAAAATCAAAATACTGTAATAAGAGTACGAGAATTAACCCATTATTAGTTTCAACTTCAAAATCCTCACTGATGGTCACTCGCAAAAGATGTTCACTCTGAAAAGGTTAGTAACCCAGAGTTCCCAAATGGAAATATACAAGTATAAAACTTATACATTAAGCTCTAATTAACGACCAAAGAGAGATGAAATAACAAAGTTATATATGCAGAGATGCAATTCATACATAAATAAAACTTAAATAAACAAGTAATCACAAGAGAATAATGCACAATATTTTTAAAATCAAAAAGGTCTTTATAGGCTTGTAATATTTTTGGTTGTAACAGAAAGAGTTGAAGACTGCAAAATTAGGATGGTTGTAATTTGTTCAGGTCACTACCCTAACCATCCTAAATACCTAAACTAACCCTGACAACAACCTAAAAAAATTTTAACAAAAAAGAAACAAAGAATTTTTCAAAAAGAAACAACTGTCCAAGCTCAACACTGAGCATCATCTCTCATCACTGCTCATCCCCAGGCGGGATGTCAAATCTAGGATCGGGATGCGGCTCATAGAATAATGCTCGGTCGGCCTCAGAAATCGGCTCGCCGTCCATACGACGCCACATAACCCGGAGCTGTGCAGAGTGCCTCTCCATCATAGCAGACTGTCTGTCGAGCTGGGCTGTCTGCCTATCAAGCTGAGCGGACTGCCTCTGCTGGATGTGCATCATAGATCTCAGTCCCTCCAGGACCTGATGAAACAAATCCTAGGAGCTGGCAGATGGCATGTCTGGCATAGGAGGAGCAGTTGGAGTCGGAGCTGGAGCTGGAGTAGGAGCAGGCTCTGATGGACCGGCGGTCTCAGTACGTGGCCTCTTCGGCCGAGCTGCTATACTCCGAGCTAATGTAGTAGGGGTAATAGGACCCTCGCCCCAGCGTAGTGGCTCATCAGAGACAACACCCGCACCCAATGCAAACGCTGTAATCATCTGGGGGTACGGCATGTTGCTCCGTGGCTGTGTGGCAATGAATGTGCGAATCTCGCTGAAGATCAACGCTGCGATGTCAATGGGGTGGTCGCTCAAGAACTCCAGCAGCAGCCTAACAGACTCAACCGGTATCTGAGAATCCGTGCCTCTCGCCCGCAGGTTGCAGTAGAGCAGCTTGTTCATAGCTGCGTATGATGGGTGCATGTTCCCGGTCGTGAAGTACATACCGTCAAATAAATCCCGGTCCACGCATACCGCATCAGCACACTGACTCTCTATCAGCTCTAGGTAAGTGCTCTCTGCCTCTGTAGATGATGGACGCTCGCACCCCAGATAGGTAGCGATGTCGTCCGGAGTGAACTGAATCAACCGGCCTCCAACCTCGGCCTGCAGGGTCTGAGTCTGGTCCTCGGCCATATGTGCTGTCGTGTAGAACTAACGTACGACGCTGGCCATATATCCTCCACCCTTCCTCAGCCAGGTGCTGAGGTGTCTGTCCTGCAAGGTCTCTACGAGCAAGCCCTCGTATCTGAAGGCCTTCGGATCCACATATCTCTCGAGGTTGAAGTTCCTCGCCGATAGGATCACTGGCCATGGTCTCGCAGCTCGCCGGGTCGGTACTCTCCTCGACCCGGTCTCAGTCTCAGCGTAGCTCTCGAACTCGCGCTGTGAACCAGACGGAGGAGCACTAACTCGTGGCTGGGCAGACGACTGACCTCTACCAGACGGTCTCTGAACTGGTGCTGGCTGCCACTCAGACTCTGAACTATCAGAAGAATCTGGCTGCGTGCGCTGGGCCTTGCCCCGCCCAGAATCTGAAGACCTCCTCGGTCTCGGCTGTGCCGGCTCCTGAAAGGCTACGCCCTTCCTGCCGGTGGTCTTTTGGCGTACCATAGCTCTGTACAATTTTTTTACAACCACACGGCAGCAGATAGGAACATAGTCAGCAGTAGAATATTTTCAGAGATACTCGTATAAATATTTTTTTCAATAATAATAAAACACACAACACAGCCAGTTGATAACCCATATGATAATTTTTAAATCCCATCTCAAACTTCAGGACTAGCCTATCATCCAGGCTATATTTAATAACTCTTTTAATCGTATGCACCGATGCATGCATGCCCATGCATGGCCATGAATAGCCTAACGTCCAGGCTTTACCACAACTCTTGCACTGCCTAACATCCAGGCATTATCACAACTCCACAACTCCACGTCACAATGCAGTGTAACAAGTGTACAAGGACAAGTTTCATTATTATCTAAACTCAAAACCCAACACACTATTCTAACTTTTTACATGCAAATCTTACGTAACCAATAGCATGCTATGACATATGAAACAAAACTAAGCCATTTTAAGAAAAGTTCAAAATTTTTAGAAAAGGAATGGGCACTTACGCAGTGTAAGGAATGAAGAGGATGCCGGACTAACTATCCACGCTGGAGAGCGCAAGGTGATAAATGACGTCCAAATGCAGGGGAATAAAAACAAATTCTGATCGGTCAGAAATGCTCAGAATGCTGCGAGGATCGCAATGAAATCAAGTTCGCGCGAAATGGAGGCCTGGGGTGGTCGGAAAATGCAGTGGAATGTGGATGGTCACGGCGGTTATGGATATTTTCAGACGAAAAGGTGGTGGAATGGCGGTTTCGCGCGGGAGAAGAAGGCTAAAAAGGCTGAAGTTCGTCATCTCTATCGATAGCGCTATGGCGCTATCGATAGTCAACATGCTCTGTCCGCGAATGAGGTATTTTTATTTTTTTGAATTCGAAACCATCTATCGATAGCGCTTGTTCTCTATCGATAAAGAGGTCAACATTTTGACTTTTTTCAAAATTGGCTTAATTTTAACAAAATTTCATAATAACCGACATTTATACCAACAACTATGTACAAGAGACACCTCGTTACCCATGGCTGCTAAGTTATCGAAAAAATTGGCAACTTTTAGGCTCAAAATAGGGTAATACGGGGGTCCTAAACTCTAACAAAAATAAACACGGCTCAAAAATTCGAAGAAAATGGCCTTAAATCATTTTTCAAAAATGTGCACAATATTCTCAATTGATTAACAAGATATTTGCATTCTAACATACGCATGAATTGAACCTTTATGCAAGATATAACAGGAAAGCATTAACCAAAGAATATACTGAAATGATGAATATTTAAGTCCCAAAAATGATCGAATGGTTCAAAATTTGCTTTAATTGTCATAAGTCTCCACTTTATAACAGGTTTTTATCAAATACTCAAATTGCCAAGTATAAAGATTAAACCAAGTTCGTGCATGTGTAAGATTGAATACAAGCTAATCACAGTAAAGTTACAATTAATGTATCAAAAATAGACAAATAGATATGATATATAAATGAAAGAATAAACTCACATTGTAACACATGTTTATTTATCAAATTCTATACAAATAATCTTTGTATAAATCACACTGGGTTAACATGTACACAAGAATGGTAAATAAAATTGAATTATTATGTATATACAAATTAAATGAACCAAATAAATAAATTAATCAAAGACAAGAGGATATACAATCACGATAATATACAAACCCTCCCCAACTAGAAGTAAACATTGTCCTCAATGGTTGAAAGAATGTTACGACTAGACGAGTGTGTATGAACAAGGGGAATGGGTGGGTGGGACTAAGTTTAACGTCTTCAGCTAGACGTGAAATTCCTCTTTAGTCAAACTGGTAGGTTGGGTCTTCCAAACTGACAGACTCAATTACCAAACCATCCTGAATGCCCTCACTATCGGTAATACCCATGATAAAAGGCTTAAGCCTTTGTCCATTCACAAAGAAGGACACACCAGTACGAGGATTTTGAATTTCAACAGCACCGTGAGGAGTAACCTTAGTTACCACAAAAGGTCCATCCCAACGAGATCGAAGCTTACCAGGGAATAGCCTTAATTTAGAGTTAAACAGCCACACCTTCTGATTTGGTTCAAAAGATTTTCTATTGATGTGTCTGTCATGAAACTCTTTCATTTTGGCTTTAGCAATTTTGGAATTTTCGTAAGCCTCATTCCTAATCTCTTCGAGCTCATTTAACTGAAGCTAGCGGTGAGAACCCGCTTCTTTCATTTCAAAGTTAAATTTCCTAATGGCCCAAAGTGCTTTATGCTCTAACTCGACCGGGAGATGACACGGTTTGCCATAGACTAAACGGTACGGAGACATACCAATAGGGGTTTTAAATGCAGTCCTATAGGCCCACAATGCGTCAGTTAAACGCAATGACCAATCTTTACGATCAGGCCAGACAGTTTTTTCTAGAATATGCTTAATTTCCCTATTTGAAACCTCCACTTGCCCGCTAGTTTGAGGATGGTATGGGGTTGCAACCTTCTGAGTAATAGATTATTTAGCTACGAGAGTTGCAAAGGGTCGATTATTAAAATGTGACCCTCCATCACTGATGATGGACCTTGGAAACCCAAACCTAGAGAAAATGTTCTCTTGGAGGAAATTCAATACCACCTTGTGGTCATTGGTCCTAGTGGCTATGGCTTCTACCCATTTAGATACATAATCGACAGCCACTAGAATGTATTCAAACCCATGCGAAATAGGAAAAGGTCCCATGAAGTCAATGCCCCAAACATCGAAAATTTCGACGATCAAGATAGGGTTAAGAGGCATCATATCCCTTCTAGACATAGAACCCATTCTTTGGCAATTTTGGCAGGACTTACAGAAGTCCAATGCATCTTTGAATAGTGTGGGCCAGAAAAACCCACACTGCAAGACTTTAGCGGCAGTCTTTTTCCCGCTAAAGTGTCCTCCACATGCTAGAGTGTGGCAGAACTTCAAAACGTCTTGCATTTCACCCTCTGGAATACACCTACGTATAACCTGGTCAGCACAGTACTTAAACAGGAGAGGATCTTCCCAATAATAAAATTTTATTTGCGAAAAGAACCGATCCTTCTCTTGTTTCGACCAAAGAGATGGTACAAGGCCTGTGGCATGATAATTCACTATATGAACATACCAGGGTAAAGTAGAATGAGTGACGGCAAAAAGCTGCTCATCAGGGAAAGAATCCCTAATAGGCGTGGGGTCACTCTCTTCTTCAACTACTATCCTAGAGAGGTGGTCAGCAACGACATTCTCAGACCCTTTCTTATCCCTAATCTCAAAGTCAAATTCTTATAATAAGAGAATCCACCTAATCAGCTTAGGCTTCGTCTCTTTTTTAGAGAGCAGGTACCGCAAGGCGGCATGATCTGAGTACACAATGGTCTTCGATCCCCAAAGATAGGATCAGAATTTATCTAACGCAAAAACTACTGCAAGCATTTCTTTCTCAGTCGTAGTGTAATTTAACTGAGCTTCATTCAAGGTTTTGCTTGCGTAGTATATAACATAAGGGACCTTATCTACCCTCTGACCCAACACTGCCCCCACAGCATAATCGGAGGCATCACACATTAGCTCGAAAGGAAGTGACCAATCGGGAGCTCGCATGATAGGTGCCGAGATCAACATTAAATGCAATTTATTGAAGGACTCTATACAGGCTTTATCAAAGTTAAACTCTACATCTTTAGCAAGCAGATTACACATTGGTTTTGCTATTTTGCTAAAGTCTTTAATGAAACGCCTGTAAAATCCTGCATGTCCAAGGAAGGATCGGATTTGCCTAACAGTAGTAGGAGGAGGTAGTTTTGCAATTAAGTCAACCTTAGCCTTGTCAACCTCTATCCCCTACTAGATACGATATGCCCAAGCACAATGCCCTCACGAACCATGAAATGGCTCTTCTCCCAACTAAGAACAAGGTTTGTCTCACAACATCTCTTAAGCACTTTTGAGAGATTAGAGAGGCATTCATCAAAAGAAGGACCGAAAACAGAAAAGTCATCCATAAACACTTCCAAATAGTCTCCTATCATATCAGAAAAGATAGAAGTCATACATCTTTGGAACGTGCTCGGGGCATTGCATAGGCCAAAAGACATACGCCTAAATGCAAATGTCCCGAATGGACAGGTAAATGTTGTTTTCTCCTGATCCTAGGGGTAAACCGCTATTTGGTTATACCCTGAATAGCCATCTAGGAAGCAATAAAAACTCTGCCCGGATAATCTCTCTAGAATTTGGTCAATATAAGGCAGAGGGAAGTGGTCTTTCTTAGTCTTGGAATTTAATTTCCTATAGTCTATACAGACTCTCCAACCAGTGGTAGCTCTTGTAGGGACTAGAATACCCTCCTCGTTAGCTATCACTGTTATCCCAGACTTCTTAGGAACCAATTGAGTAGGGGAAACCCACTCACTATCTGAAATTGGGTAAATGATACCCGCATCCAGTAGTTTCAAAACTTCCTTTTTAACTACTTCTTTCATATTGGGGTTCAACTTACGTTGGGCATCTCTAGAAGGATTCACACCTTCCTCTAGGTGAATACGGTGCTGGCAGATTGACGGGTCTATACCCTTTAAATCAGCGACCGACCATCCTATGGCTACTCTGTGCTCTTTCAAAATAGATAACAACTTACCTTCCTGTTCTAAATTTAATGAAGATGAAATTATAACAGGCAAGGTGTCACTATTACCCAAAAATGCATACTTGAGATTAGCCGGCAGAGGCTTTAACTCAAGTTGCGGCGGAGACTCAAAAGACGTCGGGGAAGGGACACTGGCAATAGACGGAAGTGGCTCAACCCTAGGTCTCCATGGCAATTTTTCTACAGAGGAGGTAGAATCTAAGACAAGATTCACCTCCATGAATGAGTGCTCCAAATCATGGTCCTCGAACCCAAAGTAATTAAGACACGTTTCTAACGGGTCCTTGGACAGAAGATAAGGTGTAGCTTCCTCTACCACTTTATCTATGATGTCAACAAAAGAACAATCCTCAAAGTTATGAGGTTGATTAGCTGCACTATAAACCTGCAGCCTGGTTTTCATGTTACCAAAAGACACCTTCATTATGCCAGTCCTACAATGGAGGACTGCATTAGCAGTTGCCAGAAGAGGTCGTCCTATTATAACCGGGATTTGGGGCCTAGTAATATCGACAGGCTCCATATCTAGGACAATAAAATCTGCAGGAAAGACAAACGAATCTATCTTAACCAAAACATCCTGCAGAATACCTCTAGGTACCTTAGTGGACCTATCTGCAAATTGAAGAATAGTAGGTGTGGTTTGGAGTGTTCCAAGCTCCATTTTGGCGTAATTGAATATGGAAGAATATTCACACTTGCGCCAAAATCGACTAACGCTCTATCAATGAAATGACTTCCTAAGAAGCAAGGTATAGTTGGCGTTCCAGGATCTTTTCTCTTTATAGGAGCTTGGAATTGACACACAGCACTTGCTATGTCAACAGGAGCTATGGTTTTAGACAAGTGCACGCGCTCCTTGCGTTGCTGTGTGCACATTTCCTTCAGAAATTTGGCATATGAAGGGATCTGTTTAATGGCATCTAGCAGAGGTAAATTAATATGGACACTTTTAAACACCTCTAACATATCCGACATGCTAGCCCCTTTCTTCGCTCTCCTCTCAGGCGCAATCAGCGAGGATGGAAATGGGGCTTTCGGCACATACGATGCCAATGGATTGTCTAAAGCTGCGGGAAAGTTATCCCTCGAAGCTTCAAACTCTTTCTCTATTGCAGGTTCTTTCTCTTTTTCCCTCTCTTTCTCTCTCTCTATCTCTCTCTCTTTCTCCCCCACTCTATTATCTACCACCTTCCCACTCCGCAAGACTGTAACAGCCTTAACTTCCTTATTACAATATGGGTTCTGAGAAGTAGAACTCTCAGCTACAAAAGCTCCATTGGGATTGGCAACAGCCTGACTCGGGAATTTCCCTTCCTCTCTGCGACTAAATGAAGCCGCTAGTTGACCCATTTGGGTTTCTAACTTTGAAATTGATTGGGAATGGGAATGAGTGAGTTGTGCTGAAGCCTCTAGACTTTTCAGGGTAGCTAGGACTTGTTCCTCAAAACCAGGCGTTCTATGAGGTTGTGGTGGTGGTTGAGTCACAGCTTGACTCTGATACTGGGGTGCAGGTGCTTGAGGAGCACCATAACTGGGATACTGGGATTGCATCAATGGTAGTCTATAGGGTTGACTGATAGCAGGGTTACTGCTATATGTGGGTCTTGCAGGCTGACTAGGATTGGATCCTCTAGGCTGGCTAGACCACTGGAAATTGGGGTGAGTCTTCCACCCAGGATTGTAAGTATTGGAATATGGGTCATTCCTAGGTGGTGCATATCTTTGAGCAGCATTAACCTGCTCTTGGACAAACTCTGGGTATTGGCCTGCCATAGGACAATATGGGGTCTCGTGAGCTGGGTCAGTGCAAATATTGCACACCAAGTTGACAGGTTTCACATGGGCTTTAGAAGATTGCCCTTGTGCCGCGATTAACTGGTCAAGCTTTTGAGACAGAGCCTCAACTTGTTTATTTGCCAAAACTTGGGTGTCCACATCATAAATACCGCCCTTTTTGGGAGGCGGTTTCTTCACTAACGCATCGTCACGGTTACCTAAAGACATTGAGGCCATGTGTAACGAATCCTCACTCAACGCTTCAAATAAAGCCCACATTTCATCCTCACCTTTACTTAAAATAGCTCCCCCACAGGCAGATTTCACAGTCTGCGTGTCACCCTCTGTTAAACCTCTAACAAAAGACTCTATGATTTGCCACTTAGGTACATCGTGATGGGGGCATAATCTAAGAAGTTCCTTCATTCTTTCCCAGGCTTCGTGAAAAGATTCCTGTTCATGTTGGACGAAGTTTGTTATACCTCGTCGCATTTGGTGAGTTTTACCGACAGAGTAAAATCTAGACAGGAATAACTTTTGAAGCTGTTCCCAAGTAGTGATAGGGACAGGGGTTTGGAGAGTACAAAGCCAGTGTTTGGCCTTATCTTTTAAGGAAAACGGGAATAAGAACAATTTCAGGGATTCTGGATGGAACCCCTGAATTCTAATAGTCGAACAAATCCCTAAGAATTCCTGCAAATGGTCGTATGGGTTCTCTCTATCTAACCCATAGAACGTAGGAAGCATCTGAATGGTAGCATGCTTAATCTCATAGATAAGATTCTCTATGTGCGGAATTTGGATACAGGAGGGTGGATTAAAACTATTGGGCATAAAGTGATCCCTAAGAGTTTTAAGACCTGGTGGTGCTTGAATATTATCCGCAGGTAACATGGCAGTGTGGGCAGATGATTCAGCCATTTCTAATTGATGCAAAGGTACTGACTCACTGGACTGACTTTGAGAAGCCTTAACAGCTCTCAGAGTTCTTTCGATTTCAGAGTCTAAAGGGATTACGTTAAATGACAACGACCTTCTACCCCGCATAAAAGAGGTCTCCACAGATAATCACGGAATTTCAATAAACAAATTGTGAGCAGTTAATATTTAGCTTTTAATTTGTTATTTTAAGCGCGCGGGAGTGAAGCTCCCAATTCCTTATTTCAGCCACCTGTAGTGAAAATAATAATTAATAATTATTATATATAGCTATTAACAGTATAAAAGAATATATATATAGTAATATGAACAGTATTAATATTTACTACTTAAATTAAATCCAAATATTCCTTTTAAATAAACCGTAATTCCCCGGCAACGGCGCCAAAATTTGATCGCTTCAGATGACAAGGGAGATTATTCCTTGTCAGTGATCAAGATTAATAATTTATAAAACCGCATGACTTATAATCTCAATTCGATTGTGACTAGTGAGCACGGGTGTCGAACCACTGGGAAATGCAGGTTTATATTAAAAGACTCTTTAGAATTAATTCAAGCGGAAAGAATATTGTCAATTAAATTGGTTGGTGGAAATGCTCCGATTGGGTCGAAGCGAAAACGCAGTAAATTAATAAAGCTTAGTAAAAAATGCAATTAAATTGGTGGAATGAGCGGAACTTGGGTGAGAAGCCCATTGAATATCAATTATACAATTTATGTTTATAAAATCCTCACTATAGTAATTATGTATGGTGG
>JAESVK010034703.1:0-13951 GCA_017140935.1 Hamamelis virginiana | reverse complement strand
GAATATCCATGGAAACCTCACAGATGTACTCACTGTAAAATTTTTGGACACAATCTCTCTCATTGTAATGTTAAAAAAATTTGGGTTCCTAAAATTTCTCCTTCGGGTTCTCAATCTGGTGAGAGGGGGAAGTCTGTTGTGGTAGGTTTTGATTCGGGAGGTGTATCTTCAGTAGATACAGGGGCTGGTAATGTTGATTTCTCTGGTGGTCCAGTTACTAATGATCCTTCGTCTAGTAAGGTTGGGTCCAGTAAGATTGGTGGTGTGGGTGTTTCTTGTGAAGGGGTTGTGGATATTACTGTTGTGCAGAATGTGAATCCAGCTGTACAAGATTCAGTGGTGAACTCCATTGATGTTAATACTCCTTGTCCTAAGCCTTTAGAGGTTTCTAAGTCCTCGGATGTTCAAAGGCAGCTTAATGCCTTTCAATGCCTTGTTGATAGTGGTGATGGTTCTGATGCTGTGTTAAATGATTCCCAGAATCCAGTTGATGGTTCTGAACCTGAGGCAGATTATTCTGATAGTTCTCCCTTAATTACCAAATTCAAGAATGTTATTAAAGTGGATGAAGTTGATAATATTCCTGGTGGAGGTTTTTTGTCTAAAAGTCAAAAGAGAAGACTTAGAAAGCAAATTCAAAAGTCTGGTTTGACCAAAGTTGGGGTAGGTCAAGGTAGTGGTCCTATGTCTTCCATATCTCCATGATTAATCTTGCATGTTGGAATGTTAGGGGGTTAAATGACCCCTTAAAACAGAAAGAAGTTCGCTCTATGATATCGTCCCATGGTATTGCAGTCTTTTGTTTGGTGGAAACTAGAGTCAGGTTAGCTGGGATGGATGGTATTTTTCTGCGTATTGCTCCCGGTTGGAGAATCTCTCATAATTATAACTATTCCACTCTTGGCAGAATTTGGGTGTGTTGGAATCCGGATGTGGTAAAGTTAGATTGCATGTCTTGTTCCGATCAGGTTATTCATTGTCGCATCTCTGATCTTAATGATATTCTCTTGTGCTATTGTTCTTTTGTATATGCTTCGAATTGTCAGTATGATAGGAGGCGGTTATGGAGACAGTTGAATTGGCAGTCTAGCTCTTTGTGTAACAATCCTTGGGTTCTCTTGGGTGATTTTAATGTGACTAGATTTTCTAGTGAAAAATGGGGTGGTAATGTTATTGTGGATAGTGCTATGTCGGATTTTCATGATTGTCTTTTTGACCTTGAATTGTTTGATATGCCGTTTAATGGGCCCCTCTTTACTTGGATGAATAGAAGAGATGGAGATGCTTTTATTGCAAGGAAATTGGATAGATCTTTGATTAATGAAGCTTTTTTGGATTCGTTTCCTAATGCTATCACTGAGTTCCTTCCTCCTGGTATCTCGGATCATTGTATGGCTTTGGTTAAGCTTTGTAATTCAATTGCTCCAAGTAAAAAGTCTTTTCCGTTCAAGTTCTTCAATTTTTGGGCTGATCATCCGGATTTTTTGGAGATTGTGAGTAATGCTTGGAAGAGTAGCTTTTATGGGCAACCTATGTACAGACTGTATCGCAAGCTTAAAGTGACTAAAGAAGCTCTTAAACGTTTCAATTTCCAAGTTTTTGGGGATATAAAGGGAAAAGTGGCTGATGCTAAAGAGAAATTGTTTGAAGCACAATCTTCCCTCTTGCTTAACCCTGATGACAGATCTCTTGTTGATTTTGAGAAGGATTGCCTCAGAGTTTATAGCAGATTAGCTAGGGCTGAGGAAGGTTTTTTAAAGCAGAAATCTCGAGTTCAATGGCTAAAATTGGGGGATCAGAATTCTAATTTCTTTTTCAAATCTGTTAAGGCGAGGAATGCTTTCAATTCGATTAAATGTATCACTTGCTCTGATGGTTCTAAGGTTGAGGATCCTGTTGCTATAAAGAATAATGAAGCTGTTGCTTATTTCCAGTCTTCTTTGGGAAGTGATCCTGGTGTTCCTGTTGACAATGGCTTGTTAAATGGTTTGGAGGGGTTTGGATGGTCTTTTGATCATATTGATATCCTTAATAGAGGTGTTTTTGCTGAAGAAATTAAATCCACTATCTTTTCTATCAAGAATGATAAGGCCCCTGGTCCTGATGGCTTTTCGTCCCTGTTTTTCAAGAAAGCGTGGAATATTGTGGGTGATGATGTTATTGAGGCTATTTCTTCTTTCTTCAGCTCTGGTTGTATGCTTAAGGAAATTAACTGCACTATTATTGCTCTTGTGCCTAAGGTTCCTAATCCTTCCTCTTTTAATGAGTTTAGGCCTATTTCTTGTTGCAATGTCATTTATAAATGCATTTCTAAAATCATTGCTAACAGACTCAAGGTGTGCCTCCCTGACATTATTAGCCCTTTTCAATCTGCTTTTGTTCATGGTCGCATTATCTCTGATAATATTTTGTTAACTCAAGAACTTATGCATAATTATCATAGAGATGAGGGTCCTCCAAGATGTGCTTTAAAGATTGACATTCGAAAAGCCTATGATTCTGTTAATTGGGAAGCTTTGATTGCTATTCTGAGACATATGGGTACTCCCACACATTTTTTGAATTGTATGGTGTCCTGTTTTTCTTCTCCCATGTTCTCTGTTGCTGTTAATGGAGAGTTGGCAGGTTTCTTTGGGGGAAAAAGGGGGCTTAGGCAAGGGGATCCTATATCCCCTTTCCTTTTTGTGATAGTTATGGAAGTCTTGTCTAGATCTCTTTCGAATGCTACTAGGAGGGGTGACTTTGATTATCATGTCAGATGTGAAAAAGTTAGACTTTCCCACTTGTGTTTTGCGGATGATTTGTTCCTGTTTTCTAAGGCTAATACTAGAAGTATTCAGATTCTTATGGATGTTTTAAAGGCTTTTGAAGTTTTTACTGGTCTTCAAATTAACCCTTGTAAGAGTGCTCTGTTTATTTCGGGTGCTAGTGACTTGGTTAAAGCTGATATTGTTCAGATCACTGGGATAAATGTGGGGAGTTTGCCTATCAAATACCTGGGGGTGCCCCTTATTTCCTCTAAGCTTTCTAGGGTGGATTGTCAGCCTCTTTTGGAGAAATTGATTAGCTGTATCCAATCCTGGACTAGCAAGGTTCTTTCCTTTGCTGGAAGACTTCAACTGTTATCTTCGGTCCTTTTTAGCATTCAAGTGTACTGGTGCAGCATGTTTATTATTCCTATAGACACTGTTTGCAGGATTGAGCAGATTCTCAATGCTTTTTTATGGTCTGGGACCTATGGAAAAGCTCATAAAGCCAAGGTTAGTTGGAATATGGTTTGTAAGCCGAAGGAGGAAGGAGGATTAGGGCTTCGCAGAGTTAAAGATTGGAATATTGCTGCTATCCTAAAGCATATCTGGAGTCTTTTTTCGCGATCTGGCTCGATATGGGTTGCTTGGGTTGAGGAATATCTGCTTAGGGGCAAGAGCTTTTGGTCCATCAAAATTCCGTCAAATTGCTCCTGGAGTTGGAGAAAGATTCTTCAGTTGAGGGGCGTGGCCAGACCCTTAATAAGTCACAAAATTGGGAATGGTGTGTCTACATTTTTATGGCATGACAATTGGCATCCTTTGGGTCCTTTGTTACAGAGATTTAGCTCCCGTGTGGTTTATGATGCAGCTATTCCTCTGCAGGCTAAAGTGTCTTGCATTTTATCTGATAATGGGTGGAACTGGCCAGTTACTAATACTTCTGATCTTATTGCTATCCGTAACAGTTGTACTGTTTGCCCCCCTCTTATTAGTAGAAGGGAAGATGCTGTAGTGTGGTCCCTTTCTCCCACGGGGATTTTTTCTATTAGCTCTGCTTGGAATCATGTTCGTAATTCTGCTTTGGTTGTGAGCTGGCATTCTTCTGTGTGGTTCTCGAATTCTATTAGAAGGCATGCTTTTATTGCTTGGCTATCTATTCTTGACAGGTTGGCTACTCAAGAAAAGCTCTTGAGATGGGGTGTTATTTCTTCTATGTCTTGTGTGTTCTGCAGGGCTGATGTAGAGGATAGAAATCATCTCTTTTTTGGTTGTAGTTTTACTGGCCAGCTGTGGGGTAAAATTCTCAAATTGTGTGGTTACAATAGACAACCCCGTGCTTGGGAGAATGAGTTGTTGTGGGTTACTTCCTGTAAAGGAAAATCTTTCTGCTCTACTATCAGAAGGCTTGGTTGGGCTGCCACCATTTACAATATTTGGCGTCAAAGGAATGCCAGAATTCATGAGAGTCAGTTCATCAGCTTTGATATTATCTTTGGTATGATTTGTAATGATGTGAGGAACAGAGTGTTGAGTTTCAATGATATTGTTGATGATCCTCGTAATAGGTCTATGTGTGATAGATGGGGCTTTGATTGTAATATCTTAAAGCAGTAATGTTTGTCCTTTATTTTTCTTTTTTGTGTGCTTGTGCCCGGGCTGTGGGCAGTTTTGGATTTGTTTTTGGTTTTTTCCTTGTTTGGTTGTGCTGGTGCCCAGGCTGTGGGCTGTTTGCTGTGGTTTTGCTTAGTTAGGTTTGTTTTTCTTTCCGTTTGCTTATTTTTTAGGCAGGTTTTTTCCGCTTTTGTCCCTTTTTTAGGGGAGGTGCTGTCCGTTTTTCCGTAGGTTTTTGAGGCCTCGGTTTGTTCTTTGTTCTTTTGGGCTTTGCCCTCTTTGGATCAATAAATTCTTAATTATCCAAAAAAAAAAAAAAGTAAAACTTTCTGTAATACCATTAAAAGGATTGCATGGGCTGCTACAATCTACATTATCTGGAGGCAAAGGAATGAGAGAATCCATGAAAACACTTTCATTAGCTCTGATAACATCTTGTCTCTGATTTGTAATGATGTAAGAAATAGAGTCTCAAGTTTTCAAAATGTTGTTGATAGCCCTAGGAATAGGTCTATGTGTGACAGGTGGGCTTTTCCTTGTAACATCTTAAGGCATTAGAATAGTCTTTTGGTTTTTGGTTGCTTGTGCCTGGGCTGTGGGCGTTTGAGCTTGTGTGTTGGCTGGTTTTGGTGGTGCCCTTGTGTGGGCTTGTGTTTGTTTGTCTTGGTTCCTTTTCTGCTTTGTTTTTAGGCAGGTGTTCTTGGCTTTTGTCCCTTTTTTAGGGGAGGTTCTGTCCGTTTTTCCGTAGGTTTTTGTGGCCTCGGTTTCTTTGTTCTTTTGGGCTTTTGCCCTCTTGGATTAATAAATTCTTAATTATCCAAAAAAAAAAAAAAAAAAAAAAAAAAAAGAACCTTTCTCCAGATGAGGGCAGTGAACCTGCAACCAAAGAAGAGATGATTCCTATTCTCAACATTGGCCCTGCAAAAAACACAAGACATAGATGAAATAATTCCCCAGCTCAAAAGTTTATCCTGCGTAGTCAACCTATTCAGAATAGTTAACCAAGAAATCAAGGAGTGTCTGCCAATAGAATTCGAGAACCACACAACATGATGCCAGTTCACAACCGAGCTAGACAGGCGAATATGATTCCAAGCAGATCTAGTAGTGAAGGCTCCAGTGGGAGAGAGAGTCCACACCACAGTATCCTCCCTCCTGGATCTGAGAGGAGGGCAATCATAACAGCTATTACGGATGGCAATGAGATCAGAAGTTTTAGTTATAGGCCAATTCCAACCATCATCTGATATTATGTAAGAAACTTTAGCCTGTAGAGGAATGGCTGCATCATAGACCACCCTGGGACTAAACTGCTGAAGTAAGGGACCAACAGGATGCCAGTTGTCATACCATAAAAAAGTAGAAGTGCCAGTACCAATCCTATGTCTGATAAGAGGTCTAGCCACTTCCCTCAACTGGAGAATCTTTCTCCAACTCCAAGAGCAATTGGAAGGGATGTTGATGGACCAAAAACTTCTGCCTCTCAGGAGATACTTCTCGACCCATGCAACCCATATCGAACCAGATCTAGAGAACAGACTCCATATGTGCTTCAAAATTGCAGCAATATTCCAATCCTTGACCCTACGAAGACCAAGGCCACCTTCCAACTTAGGTTTACACACCTCACTCCAACTAACTTTGGCCTTGTGAGCCTTTCCATGAGATCCAGACCAGAGAAACGCATTAAAAATCTGCTCAATCCTGCAAATAGTGTCAATGGGGATTATGAACATGCTACACCAGTACACCTGAATGCTAAACAGGACAGAAGATAACAACTGAAGTCTTCCAGCAAAAGAAAGAGACTTGCTGGTCCACGGCTGGATACGACAGATCAACTTTTCCAACAACAGCTGACAATCCGATCTAGAAAGCTTTGTAGAGATAAGGGGAACCCCCAAATACCTTAAAGGCAAACTTCCCACACTAATCCCAGTGATACGAACAATGTCAGCTTTCACAGAATCATTAGCACCTGAGATAAACATAGCACTCTTGCTAGGGTTAACTTGGAGGCCTGAAAACTCCTCAAAATCTCTCAGAACATCCATAAGGATCTGAACACTGCCAGCAGAGGCCTTAGCAAACAGAAACAAATCATCAGCAAAACAAAGATGGGATAAACAAACTTTTTCACATCTGAAATGGAACTCAAAGTCATCCCTTCTAGTAGCCAACGAGAGAGATCTTGACAAAACTTCCATAACAATAACAAAAAGAAAGGGGGACATAGGATCCCCTTGCCTTAAGCCTTTTTTCCCCGCAAAGAAACCTGCTAGCTCCCCATTAACAGCAATAGAAAACCTAGGAGAAGTGATACAGGCAACAATACAATTCAACAAGTGAACAGGAGTACCCATATGTCTCAAAATAGCAACCAAGGCTTCCCAATTAACAGAGTCATAGGCTTTCTTGATGTCAATCTTTAAAGCACATCTCTGTCCCATCTTTGTTTTACTGATGATCTGTTTTTGTTTGCTAAGGCCACTTCTGGTAGCATTCAGATCCTTATGGATGTTCTGAAAGATTTTGAGATGTTTTCTGGTCTTCAGGTTAATCCTAGCAAGAGTGCTATGTTTATATCAGGTGCTAGTGACTCTGTGAAAGCTGATATTGTTCGAATTACTAGGTTTAGTGTGGGGCTTCTGCCTTTGAAGTATCTGGGGGTTCCCCTTATTTCTACCAAGCTTTCTAGTTCGGATTGTCAGCCTTTGTTGGAAAAGTTGATAAGCCGTATCCAATCTTGGACTAGCAAGTCTCTTTCTTTTGCTGGAAGACTTCAACTCTTATCTTCTGTCCTGTTTAGCATTCAGGTGTACTGGTGTAGTATGTTCATTATTCCTATTGACACTGTGTGCAGGATTGAACAGATATTCAATGCTTTTCTCTGGTCCGGTTCTCATGGAAAGGTTCACAAAGCCAAAATTAGCTGGAATGAGATGTGTAAACCTAAAATGGAAGGTGGCTTAGGCCTTCGTAGGGTTAAGGATTGGAACATTGCTGCTATTCTGAAGCATATTTGGAGTTTGTTCTCCAGATCTGGTTCGATATGGGTTGCCTGGGTGGAGCGGTATCTTCTCAGGGGCAGGAGTTTCTGGTCTATCAACATTCCATCTAATTATTCTTGGAGTTGGAGGAAGATTCTTCAGTTGAGGGATGTAGCCAGGCCTCTTATTAGGCACAGGATTGGTAATGGTACCTCTACTTTTTAATGGCATAACAACTGGCATCCAGTCGGTCCTTTGCTGAAGCAGTTTGATCCCAGGGTGGTCTATGATGCAGCCATTCCTATCCAGGCAAAAGTTTCTATTATTTTATCTGATGATGGTTGGAATTGGCCTGTTACTAATACCTCTGATCTTATTACCATCCGTAATAGTTGTTTTGATTGTCCTCCTCTCAGTTCTAGGAGGGAGGACACAGTGGTGTGGTCTCTTTCTTCCATGGGTACTTTCTCTATTAGCTCTGCTTGGAATCATATTCGTATTATTGGCCCGGCTGTGAGTTGGCATAATGTTGTGTGGTTCCCGAATTCTATTGGCAGACACTCCTTTATTACTTGGTTAACTATCCTGAATAGGTTGACTACGCAGGATAAACTTTTGAGATGGGGAATTATCTCTTCTATGTCTTGTGTTTTTTGCAGGGCCAATGTTGAAAACAGGAATCATCTCTTCTTTGGTTGCAGGTTTACTGCCCTCATATGGAGAAAGGTTCTCAAGTTATGTGGTCACAATAGACTCCCTCGTTTTTGGGAGAATGAGTTTCTGTGGATTATCTCATGTAAAAGTAAAACTTTCTGTAACACCATTAAAAGGATTGCCTGGGCTGCTACAATCTACATTATCTGGAGGCAAAGGAATGCGAGAATCCATGAAAATTCTTTCATTAGCTCTTATAACATCTTCTCTTTGATTTGTAATGATGTAAGAAATAGAGTTTCAAGTTTTCATAATATTGTTGATAGCCCTAGGAATAGGTCTATGTGTGACAGGTGGGCCTTTCCTTGTAATATCTTAAGGCATTAGGGTAGGCTTCTGGTTTTTATTGGTTGCTTGTGCCCGGGCTGTAGGCGTTTGAGCTTGGGTGTTGGTTCATTCTGTTGGTGCCCGTGTGTGGGCTGTTGGTTCTGTTTTTGGTCCCTTTTTCTGTTGTGTTTTTAGGCAGGTGTTTTTGGCTTTTGTCCCTTTTTTAGGGGAGGTTCTGTCCGTTTTTCCGTAGGTTTTTGTGGCCTCGGATTCTTTGTTCTTTTGGGCTTTGCCCTTCTTGGATTAATAAATTCTTAATTATCCAAAAAAAAAATAGTTCTGATCAGGCCATCCATTGCCGTGTTCTGGTTCTTCGTGACAATCTTTCTTGGTATTGTACTTTTGTGTATGCTTCTAACCGTCAGTCTGATAGAAAGCAGTTATGGAGGCAGTTGAATTGGTTCTCTTCTTCTATTGGGAGCAGCCCCTGGATTCTTTTGGGTGATTTTAATGTGACTAGATTTCCTAGTGAAAAAATGGGAGGCAATGTCTTGTTGGATAGTGCTATGTCGGAATTTCATGAGTGTCTTTTTGATCTTGAACTGTTTGATATGCCTTTCATAGGCCCCCTTTTTACTTGGTTGAATAGGAGAGATGGGAACTCCTTTATTACTAGGAAGCTGGATAGAACATTAATTAATGAAAGTTTAATGGATTCCTTTCCTAGTGCACTCACTCAGTTTCTTCCTCCTGGAATTTCTGACCATTGTTTAGCTTTAGTTAAGCTTATACCCTCTGCTGTGCCAGTTAAAAGGTCTATCCCGTTCAAATTTTTCAATTTTTGGGCTGATCATCTTGATTTTTTGTCTATTGTTTGTAATGCTTGGAATAGTAGCTTTTATGGCCAGCCTATGTACAGGTTGTATCGTAAACTCAAAGTGACAAAAGAAGCTCTCAAAGCTTTCAATTTTAATGAGTTTGGTAATATCAGGGGAAAAGTTGCTGATGCTAAACTGAAATTGTATGATGCAAAACTTTTCCTTCTGTGAGGAATAAACCTAAATCAAATTTGCAGAAGTGTACAAAAAAGTGCGTTAAGAAAATGGGTTTGGAGGGGAGAAACTCTCGCGATGCTGGTTGATCTCTGGTTTGGCAGTGGTTTTCCCTCTCGTGCTCTCTGTTTGCTTAGTGAGTGCTTGCTGATTCACCTTTCCACTGTCGTGTGGGTTTTGTCTGGTTGTCTTGTTGCTCTCGAAGTTTCTCATCCACTGGTTCTGGTTTGTGTGTTTTTTCTCCATTATGGTTCTTAATAATCCATCCTCCTCCAATCCACGTGGTCCTCGAGCTGCGGGCTCCTCTTTGCGTGTTAACCATAGAATGTTAGATGGTAAACAAATCTCAATAAATTCTTCTGGTGTTAGTGCTGTTACAATAATTGATAAACCCAATAGCTCGCGTGCTGTTGTTGAATCTCGTGGGGATTCTGTAGATTCGTCTGTTAATGGGTCTCGTAGGTTGGATTTGGGGGAACAATCCCTGTTGGATGACCTAACAGCTACGGGTAGTGGTTCTCGTGATTTGTTGGTTGGTTTACAACCCTCGGTGGGTACATTTGTTGCTACAGCTGCTACTATTGGACCTTCAAGCATCAGTGGATCTACTAAGTCAGCTTTGATTCAAAGGGTTGATTCGCAAAATCTAATTAGTGGAATTCCACATGGCCTCAGCCCACGTGATACTGTTGAAACCCACTCGATCTCACGGGTTGATTCTTTGTCTCTACATACGTTTGCAGGTGTTGCTGACTCTTCCTCAGATGCGCATAAGTCTGACCTCATTTCAGTGGGTTCGAAATTTGTTTCAGTTGCATCTAATTCAGGTCCATTTATTTCTGAAGAGGATTTTGAAAAAAGTTTGGGTTTTTCTGATAATACGGACTTTCTCTTCGATGGTTTCCCTTCTTCAAAGGTTGTTCTTTATTCCAGAACCAAGTCTACTGGTAAGGATCACTCTTCCTCAGATCTTTATGCCTCTCGATCTCCTTCCTTAGGTCAAGATCCACAAGGATCTGAGATTTCTCGTGCTCCCCCTGTTCCTTCTGAAGTTCTAGTTGGTTCGACTGTGAATTCTCATTCTGGTCTGGGTGTTTCTTCTTCTGAGTTTCCCACGACGAGTGCTGCTCATCCTTCTGGTCAAAGGGAGACTGGTTCAGTGGGCAAAGGTTTTAGTGGAGGCCAAGTTTCAGCTGCTGGAATATCTTCTGTTAGGGGAGCTACTGGTGCAGGTGCTGCTGGTCCTGGTAAGAAGGTTATTTCGGATTGGAAATCCTTATTCACTAAACTGGCTGGGCTATCCTCCAATCTTAGGTTTCATAAACCTTTGGTTATTGATGGTAAGATAAGAGTCAATCCTTCTGACAGTGTTGCTATGGCTGGCATTGAACATTGGAAAGACTGTGTGGTAGGTCAATTTTTTGACAAAAGGCTTCCCTATTTGGTTGTTAAAAATGCTGTGTCGAAACTATGGGGGCATAAGGTGTGAGACCCCAAAATTTTCAATAGTAAATTTTTCTTAATTATTATTATTTTATTTATTGCACACATGGAATTTTGTTATTGGCCATAGTGTGCCATGTGGACACTTTTTGAGAAGGATGCATGAGAGTATTATGAATGCATTATAATTGAAATGCATTATTGTGTCGGCAAGTGGTGGAGTAATGCATTATAATTGAAATGGAGTGAATGATTGATTATATATATATATATATATATATATATATATATAGGGTGGGACCCGGGTGGGACCCACCCATTTTGGTGTTATGTGTGTTTGTTTATATATATATATATATATATATATATATATATAAAAAAAATACAGACACGGGCTGAGAAACATCCGAAAATATACACCCAAAAAAGGGGGGGATCCTATGGACAAAAGATCCTGAGAATGGTTAGTGCATTAATATATCACCCTTGCTAAAAACAGTACGTAAATCCTCTTGTCAATGAGTGACAATCGCGGTAGGTCCTAAAAAGGCGGGGACTGGGTGATATACATCCTAAAAAGGCGGGGATGCTGTTGTGGTTAAGATGGTTGAGTACCCTAAAATAAGGTAGCCATCTGTTATGTGAATGGTTGATGTTTTGCAGGAAAAGCAGGACAGAGAGATGGTTGAGTACCTTAAAAATGAGGTAGCCATCTGTTATGAGTTGATGTTTTGCAGGAAAAGCAGGACAGAGAAATGGTTGAGTACCTTAAAAATGAGGTAGCCATCTGTTATGATGAAATAGTGAAATGGTGAATCCTAAAATAAGGTTACCCTTTAGTGTGAATGGTTGAGGTTTTGCAAGAAAAGCAGAACAGAGAAAATGACAGGTATGATTGCATGAGCATTGCATCATATATCTGTCATATGCATAAAGCATGCAGGTACAGTAAAATTATTTATTGTGAAAAAAATTGATGGATATATTCTGTAATATATATATATGAATTACAGATATGATGATTTATTTATGTGATATTTGGCGTATGATAAAATTTATTGACAGCTATGAGAATACAGAAGGATGTGAATATTTCTGAATGTATTGAGAGAAGAAGATATTGTATTCTTGTAATATGAATCACAATAATAAAAATGACTCACCGTGGACTAGGCAAATTTGGCTGAACCACGTAAATCCTGGTGTTTGTTTATTTTTCTGCTATGTGTTTTCTTTAAGAGGATGACACGTTATCAGCATGAGACTCTATCAAACTCAGTAAACTAAATGGATGTTTTTGAAATTTGGGTACATTACGGGACTATACTCAGGATACAAACTAGTACTCAGCGCTATCTTTAATTGTTGAGATGTTGAAAAAAATATTTAAAGACTTCCGCACGCATATTTTGAAAAACTGTGTTAATTTTAAAAAGAAATTACTCAAAAGATAAGCGCTTGGTGTTTTATGTCACTGTGGTATTTCCGCATAGGGGTAACCCTGTGTGGGGTGTTACAAGTTTGGTATCAGAGCTTTTGGTTGATTGAGTACTAGTCACGAAAGAGAAACATTGTCCATAAATAGATTACTGAGTTGTGATATTTGTATGGAAATGAAATACGTATAATACCTGAGTGATGGTATATTATAATGAGTATAATCTTGTTGCTTTGGTAGAAAAGATGTATAATTATGTGATAATGATTCGTGAAGAATCATTAGTGATATATATATGGGAATGATTCTGGTATGAATTATCAGTAATCTAGTAAGATTCCATATCATAATTAATTACGGTAGAAATACTTGAAAATTGTGAAATCACAATTATTGCATAAAGTATGATTTACCTGGTACTTGATTTTTATACAAATCATAATCAGGTGTACAGTGGTAGTAAATGGTATTCACATCTGGTATATACAAACATTACAAGTATTTCCACAGCTTAAGTCTTGAACTTTGAAACATGTGTTTGAGGCTTAGAAGCTCCAAATTTTCTCGGACCTTTGAGATTTCATTCCTCTTTAGAGTTGGATAAATCTCTTCATACCAAAGAGTATTCTTTAGAATACATATCGCTTGGAGACTTGGGTCGGTGATGTCATTTGACTGCTATTACTTGCCAAGTATTTTTCGAAGTGATGGTGATGATGATGAAAATTCTCTGATGTTCTTAAGGAGAGATGCAAGTTGTGGCGGCAAGTAACAATAACTATAATCCACCTAAATAGTTTTTTTCTCAAATATCATCATGGCAAAGATGAGAATAAACAATATCAAGATGATAATGATGACACACTAATATTCTCAAGAAAATGAGGAAATTGAAGAAGATGAGGTCGAGATCAAATTTCCTTACTTAGGAAATCATAGTTCGGATCATCTCTCAAGATGATGTCCTATACCTTAGGATTTCCTGTATAGCTTAGTTAGCTATGACAGAAGAGAGTGAGTACAAGGTAGAGTAAACATCTTTCGGGTTGACTTCTCACCTAATGAAAACTCTGTTAAAGATTTTCTTTGGTGATAAAAATCCATTACTGCCCTGAATGACAACCTGTTGTCTATACCTTACCTTGCTACGAGCTCTTGTGAATAAAGTCTGCAATGACAGCTTAAGAGCTAGAAAACCAGCAAGATGGAAGATATAATGAAAAGTGATATAGCTTCTCTTGTTTCATGTAACGATGGAGATTGAAGCAGATACCGACTTTTGATATATGAGGAAAGATAAAGCTGTTTCTAAGAGTGGTGATAGAAGAAAGTATTTCTTCTAATATTCTTAAAGAATTTCAGAAATGGAGTTAGGAGTAGATATTGAATAAAAATTTTATGCAATGGTAGAATATGAAAAGGATTTTCATGAATCAATACGAGATGCTGCATTTTCAGATATAGGAACGAAGGATAGATTGGAATGAGTAGATGGAAAGAGGAGAGCCAAATTTATACAAATAATTGGATATACGTTTGGTTGCAAAATTCAAACTGATTTGAAATGTCTGCAGACGAATTACTGTTTACTTTTTGACGAAAAAGAGATTTTCTGAAAACGTATTCGACTGATTTGAAATGTCGGTAATGCAGACAAAATTACTTTTTGAAAAAAATGAGTGCTAG
>JAESVK010034701.1:0-10039 GCA_017140935.1 Hamamelis virginiana | reverse complement strand
GACCGTAAATACGGAATTTAACCTCCCGTATTTCCAGCGATCAATAGGCCATGCATTTAAAGGATCCAACATGTTTTCGGATTTTTAAGGAATATCTGTTGTCAGGCATTAAAGACCATTTAATGATCTTAAAAGGTCTTAAATGCATCTCTGACTAGATCTTTTTATCCCCGCAAAAGCTCGAACATGACCCTCAAGAAATTATCTCCATGATCTCCCTATAAATAGGAGGGGCCTCGTTCGTAGCAAGGATAAGTGACAACTCCCCAATCACATTGTCTATATTTGCTCTCAGAACTAACTTGTTCGTCGGAGCTTTGTAGGAAAAACACCACACCGATATAAGTGATCGGAGCTTATCTTAGTCAAGCATACCAATCTGACCAAACTTCGCTTTTACCTCTTTTCGACATCATTACTTCCTATTCAATTTTTGCCCACAGAAAAATAATTCTACCATTAAGTAATTAATATAATGTCGTAAGCTTTGATTTTTTTGCAATTGATTGTTTCTGTTATTATTTTTTGTATGGATAAATGAATCCCAATGTAGTTGATCATCATTGACTGTTTGATTTTTTATTATTATTTGATTTTCCATATTTTGTTAGTAACTGATATGGATAAAATATGGGATAAGTTTGAAATAAATTCAAATTCAAATTTATCTCATATTTTACCCATTTCAGTTACAAACCAAATATGGAAAATCAAATATGATTCTAATCTAGAATTAGGGAAAGGTCAAAAATGTCATTGCACAATTAATATTTAATTTTAATTTAAACATAAAAGGATTTTTGGGTAAAGACTCTTATCAAATGGACTTAGTGATAATAAAATTAGTTTTTAGGTCCTATGGATAATTTTCCCTTAAAATTATGAGGGTAAAAGCGTTCTTAACATTAAGTATGAGAGTATTTTAGTGAATCAATTTTTTTTTTTTTCTAGCATTCTGTTTTATAAAAACATTTTTTCTTTTGAAAATGGGACAATCGTCAATGTGTCAGTTCCAGTCTTAAGATTAATCACTTCATGCAATGTCGAAGATTAAGATTGTGTATAACTCACCTCTCCAAAGATGCTGCTTTGGCTAGCACCATTGACTAATGGTCTTTCCGTGTTTTTTTTTTAAAACGGAATTCGAAAAGCAGCCACATGTCTTCTTTAGGGCACGATCATTATCCTCAATGTTTCTTTAATTAGGGCACTTGTGAATAATTTTCATGTAAATATTATCTTGTTCAAATAATAACATCCATGAAATTTGCATCAACCAAATGCACGAAAATATATTTTTTCTACTATAAGGAAGAAAAAAAAAATTATAGATTGAGTAATCAAAACTTCAATAATTAAAATTTTACAGTCTTTTTTCTTTTTCCATATTTTCTCAGTATCCAAATAGAAAATCAGCAAGAGAAAATTAAAATAATAATGACTAATCTAAGAGAGAGTTGAAATGAAAAAATCAGTAGAATAAGGGTTCATGAAGTGTATATATATATATATATATATAATTATGTAAAATCGATAGATGTTTTATGGCAAAAGTCAAAACAAACAAGCAACAAGGGTTGAAGTTGAGTTGACTTTGCACTGATACAAGTAGTAATATTATATTTCCAAATAAACAAATCACAAGATCCGCAGCAGCACAAATCATTTCCCGGGTTCGATCCCCGGCTTGTGATTTCGGGTTCAACTCCCGGCTGCGGGATATTTTTTTTTTTTTCATTGTTTTTCTGTTTCGGCTGCTGTGTTAAAGTCCACGGGAATCACTGTGGGCCGACAAAGGAGTCTCATGTATAGCTTCGCATGGGGGCTTTTTCTCGTGTAAAAAAAGTTGTACGATCAAAATAGCAAAACTCCTAAAAAAATATTATTATTATTATTTTCTGATATATAAAAAAAATTATTAATTTTTTTTTTAAATATAAAAGTTTGGCATTTTTGATTGGAAAAACAACCAATAACGCTAATGGTTGATAATAGAAAAATTATTTGAAATTATAAAGAGAACTCTTTCGAGTTAAAAGAGATTTTCAGTAATTAAAATTGTATGGAATAATAGTGTCATTAACATTTAGTATGAGTATTTTAGTGAATAAAAAAGTTTTCTAATATTGAGACTTTTATAAATAAAAATGTTTCTATCAGCACATGCTGACTTTCGCATCGTAACTAATTGTGGGATGTATATTTCGAAAAATAGTCTGTTGGATTAGATACTATGCACATGTATGTCACATATGCCAAAAATAACAGTGATTCAACGATCGGTTTCTCATATATGTTATTGAGAAAAATAGTTATAGTTTCCAGCTGTCAAAATTTGATGCAGGGAGCATTCCATCACCACCGTATGTGTAGTCCATGAGAAGCACTGCAGTCCTGAAGAAGAGACTCATGTATGGCTTTGCATGGGGCGTTTTTATCGGGTAAAAAAAATGTTGTACAGTCAAAATAGCAAAATTTTTCAAAAACATATTAAAATATTCTTTTAGGATCATTTTTTAAAAAATATTTAATTTTTTTTTTAAAAAAAAAAAAAAACCCTTTTAATTTTATACTGTTGATAGAATCTCAATTTGCTTGCTGGTGGATAAGTTTTGGCGTGAAAATATTGAAAAATCCACATATCGTGCATCTTTTCTTTATGGCATAGAATCTAGAGTTGTAGCAACAACAATGCTAGATAGTAGATACTCCATCTCTGGCACAAATTAAACACTCATGAGGTGGATAATAGTCAAATTACTTGAATAATAATAAAAAAAATATCTTAAGAAAGAAGCTAAAAAGTATTTTGAGTAATTAAAATTATATGGGTAAAAGTGTCATTAACATCTAGTATGAGAGCATTTTAGTGAATCAAAATAATTTCCACCATTCTGTTTTATAAAAACATTCCTTCTTTTGAAAATGGGTCAACCGCCAATGTATCAGTTCCAATCTTAAGATTAATCACTTTATGCAATGTCGAAGATTAAGATTGTGTATAACTCACCTCTTCCAAAATCCTGCTTTAGCTAGCAACATTGGCTAATGGTCTTTCCATGTTTTTTTAAAACAGAATTCATGAAGCAGCCACGTGTCTTCTTTGGGACACAACATTTTACTCAATGTTTCTTTAATTAGGGCACTTGTGAATAACTTTCATGTAAATATTATCCTGTTCAAATAATAGAAACATGGATAATTTGGCTAAAGGTCCTCATTTATAAGATTTTCATGTAAAAAGTCATCTCAACAGATTTTTCTTCCTAAAAGTCATTTTGGCATGAATTGGACAAAGATACCCCTCGTTCCTAACAACTTTCAACGCCACCTACACCCTTAACTCCCGGGTTCACTACGTTACACCCCGGAGTTCACTACGCCGAAACGATGAGTTCCTATGCCGAAAATACAGTTCACTACGTCGGACCTCAGAGTTCCTACGCCGGAATCATAGTTCACTACATCGAATTTTTAAAAAAAAAAAAATAAAAAAAAAAAATTTTTTTTTTTTTTTCAAACCTGTTGAAATTCCACAGACGATCAAAATGAACATATAGAGATAGACTAGAAAGCTGCCTACATGCGAAAGCCCAATAGATCTGATTTGAAAGCTCACAGTTATCCTTCAAATCTGTTGAAATTCCACAACTTTGGATGGAGCTATTTCAGAACATATTTTTGGAGGTGAAAGCAAGGGCATAGGAATCCTAGAAGTAGGAGAAAAGCCAATCGCAACTGCATTTATTGAGCTTGGGATTGTTGAGTGAAGTTATCATGAAGGGCATTCCAAATCTGATGTGCATCAGTCAGTTTTATTACCTAAGCCAGAATTTATTGGGATAAAGTACAGAGGAGAGATGCAATTTACATAGATCCATGTCTGCATTCCAGTTCTGCTGGTAGTCGTCGGTGAGTTGTTACTGCTGCTGGAAGCTGGCGATTTGTTGCTTCTGCCGTTGGTAGCCAGATTTACACATTCCTAGTAAAGTTTTCGAAGTTGAAGCCATCACCGGCATGAAGGACTCAAGTTGGTATGTAGTGAACCCAACGAACTCCATCATCAAAACTCATCTTCATGATAAAGTATAGAGGAGGGATGCAATTTACATAAATCCGAGAAGGACTCGGATTGGTATGTAGTGAACCCAACGAACTCCATCATTAAAACTCCCCCGTCTTCACATTGCACCACCATATTAGGTCGCACATAGCAGGACTTTTAGCATCTACGGTGAGCATTTTGGTGAACTCTGCAACTGATGAACCAATCACTGGAAAATTGTGCGGGATCTCGAACTTGTGAATCCCTATATTTCTCACCCTCCGATGGGATCTCTGACAAAACCATGGATCTGGAGATGAGAAAAAAATAAGATGGGAAGGTCAAGGGCATAAGCTCTACAAATTTTATGGCTGAGCTCCGTTGAAGCTTGGATTTGAGGTAAAAGATGATGATTCGACATCAACCAGATCTGAGATTCAATAACAGCTAAATCTGAGATTCGAATCTCTATATGCATTCCTGAAATGTAGATATGGATTGCTTTCCAGTGGTGTTGCAGAGGTCATCGGCCATGGCTTAACTGTCACAGAGGAAGAATAAGGAGAAGAAGAAGAGGTGGGCATCGGGACTGATTTGGATCTAAGAAAAATTTTTAAGGGCAATTCCATCCTAAAAATAATGAATTAAAATAAAAAGGATCTCAGACAGTAAAAGTATTTAAAAGATGACTTTTTCAAAGAAAAAAAAAATGTTTGGGTGGACTTTAGCCAATAAAAACTTTTAAAATAGTACTTTAGGCCAATTATATGTAGAAACATCCATGAAAATTGCATCAAACAAATGCACGAAAATTTGTTTTTTTACTATAGGGAAAAAAACATTTAAAATTTTACAAATTGAGTAATCAAAACTTCAATAATTAATATTTTATAGTCTCTTTTCTTTTCTCACATTTTCTCAGCATACAAACAGGAAACCGAAAAGAGAAAATTAAAATAATAATGACTAATTTAAGAGAGAGTTGAAATGAATGAATAAGTGGAATTAGGGTCGAAGTGTATACATATAAATATAATTATGTAAAATCGACAGATGTTTGATGTCAAAAGTCAAAACAAACAAGCAATAAGCGTTGAAATTGAGTTGATTTTTCTATCCTACAAGTGAAAGCAAGCAAGTAGTAATATTATATTTCCAACTAAATATACCACAGAATCCGCAGTAGCACTAATGCCTTTGGATTTCCCGGGTTCAATTCCCGGCTTGTGATTTCCGGGTTCAACTCCCGGCTGCGGAATTTTATTTTTTAATTTTTAACTTTTTTTTATTATAATTGTTTTTCTCATTTTCTGTTTGGGCCGCGTGTGTCCAAGTCCATGAGAATCACTGTGGGCCGATAAAGAGTCTCATGTATGGATTCGCATGGGGCCTTCTGCTCGTGCAAAAAAAAGTTGTGCAATCAAAATAGCAAAACTCCTATTTTTTTTTTTTCCTGATATATAAATTAATTCAAATTTAAAAGAAAAAATTCTCGACCAATAAATAAAATTTGCACTTTCTATAAAAAAATAAATAATATTTTTTTTAGGAATTTTGCTATTTTGACTGTACAACTTTTTTCCCACGAGAAGTAGGCCCCATGCAAAGCCATACTTTTTTCCCACAGTGCTTCTCAAGGACTTCGACACACACGGCCCAAACAGAAAACAATTATAATGAAAATTTAAGTAAAAAAATTCCGCAGCCGGGAGTCTAATATAAAATTTAGTTAAGTTTTTCCAGTGTTTGGATGCTAATATAAAATAAAATAAAACTCTACGATTCAAAATTTTATTTTCCTTCTTTTTCCATCTGATTACTCGGCAACCAACTAGAAAGGTGAATGTATTTTAACAGTTTTGACATAAAATATATGTCGATTTTATTTTTATTTTTATTTTTAAATTAATGTACAGGACGGGTGAAGATCTCAAGTACAATTTTTTTCTTTCATTCTATTTTTTCAAGAAATTTAATGTCAATTTTTAATCTTTTATTTTGAATGTTGAAATTTCTTCCTTTTCCAGTGTAAATGATGATCCTATTGATTTAGGATGTGAACTTGAAAGTTTTGATCAATTCATCGTTAAATACACATTAATTGATATTATATCATTAAATAGACATTAATTGGTATTTCATCATTAAATAGACATTAATTGGATTTTGTTATATTTTTGTTGGAAATATAATATAAGTGCATGCGTGCTTCCACTAGCATAAGAGAAAATTCAACATAAAAAATTATTCCTTTTTTGTATGTCATGCCTACCAAAAATTATAATGATCCCACGGTTGGTTTTTGAAAAAACTTAATGTAAAAAAAATTGTGATATTTTGTAGAACAAATAAGTTACATATTTTTACAATTATATTTTTCAAAAACCAACCGTTAGATCACTATGATTTTTTGCAGGCATGACATACAGAAGAGGAGTATCTAATCCAACGGTCGGTTTTACAAAATCTCTTGAAACTGGCCATATGGAGATAACCTGATGCAACTTTGCGTTAGGTCGACATGATAATAGCATCTCTATATATGTATATATAATTAGCTAACAAATTTCAATTATCAATACACTTAAATTGAATTTTAAATAACAAAAAATAAAAATTAGGTGGGCTGCAATAGTAAAAAATTTAGGAGCAAAATTAAAATTTGATAGGGGGGCGAGTTTCTAATTATTATAAAAATATGTATACAAAAATAACGTACATTTTTTAAAATTTAAGGGTGGACATTTGCCCCCCTGCTCTCCATGTGGCTTTGCCCATGCATACGGTAGTAATGGAATGCTCCCCGCGCATCAAATTTTGACAGCTAAAGACTGTAACTATTTTTCTCAATAACATATCTAAGAAATCGACTGTTGGATCACTCTAATTTTTGGCTTATGTGACATAAATATGCATAGTATCTAATTCAACAGACTGTTTTTCGTAATATGCATTCCACAATTAGTTATGAGCATCATGCTGACTTTCGCAAAAGCCAGTATGTGCTAATACATTTTTGTTTATAAAAACCTCAATATTATAAAAAAAGTTTGATTCACAAAAATACTCTCATACCAAATGTTAATGACACTTTTATTCCATATAATTTTAATTATTGAAAATCTTTAACTTGAAAGAGTTCTCTTTAAATAAAATTAGGAGTATCTAGCATTATTGGTTGTTTTTCTAATAAAAAAATTCCAAACTTTTATATATTTTTTTTAAAAAAAGCCTTTTTAACAAACTTTTATAAATCAGAAAATAACAATAATAATATTTTTTTAGGAGTTTTGCTATTTTGATTATACAACTTTTTTTTACACGAGCAGGAGGCCCCATGCGAAGCCATACTTGAGACTCTTGGTCGGCCCACATTGATTCTCATGGACTTGGACACACGTGGCCCAAACAGAAAAACAATTAAAAATTAAAATATTCCGCAGCCGGGAGTTGAACCCGGAAATCACAAGCCGGGGATCGAACCCGGGAAATCCGAAGTCATTTGTGCTACTGCGGATTTTGTGATATATAGTTGGAAATATAATATCACTACTTGTACCAGTGCAAAATCAACTCAACTTCAACCCTTATTATTTGTTTGTTTTGACTTTTGACATAAAACATCTGTCGATTTTACATAATTATATTTATATGTATACACTTCATGAACTCTAATTTTACTGATTTATTCATTTCAACTCTCTCTTAAATTAGTCATTATTATTTTAATTTTCTCTTGCCGGTTTTCTATTTGGATGCTGAGAAAATGTGAAAAAAAAATTAAAAAACTGTAAAATATTAATTATTAAAGTTTTGATTACTCAATCTGTAAATTATTAAATGTTTTTATTTTTCTTCCTTATAGTAAAAAATATATATTTTAGTGCATTTGGTTGATGCAATTTTCATGGATGTTTCTATTATTTGAACAAGATAATATTTACATGGAAATTATTCACAAGTACACTGGCGAAGCTACATAGGGCTATTTGCCCCCCCTAAAAATTTTTGAAAAATTTTTTTACTCATAGAAATTTAAATTTTTTTATATATATGACTCCCCTCTATTATTGTTTTACCCCTTCATTTTATTTTTCTATCTCTTTTTTTTTTTCTTATTTATTTTTATTTGGATTATATATTCATAAACCCCTTACATAAGCTTTTTATTCTACTTAGTAAAAGACTCTTTTTAACATAACAAATAGATCGACAAAGAAATTTCAAAATATCAGGCATCTCTCATGCTATAAAATTGGAAAGCTCTAAACTCAAAACCTTGTGGATAATTTTTCTTTTTATTTTTTCTCGCTATACCAGTTGCGACTGCCATTGTGGAGGGTTCATTTTCTACTATAAAGATTGTAAAGAATTGATGACAAAAAAAAAATAGGAGATCAATTGATCATGAATGATAACTTAGTTATGTTCATTAAAAATTGAGCATTGACTAGCGTTAATGATGAAGCCATCATACAATGCTTTTAAAAGAGAGGCTCCATCGAGGACAATTGTAAATATATTGAATTGAAATGTGGTTTAACAACGGAGATGCAAATATAAGGTGCAACTGATGGACAATTGTAACGGGTGGGACAACTGCGGATTATATTTTAAAAAACGGGTTGTTATATTAGATTGCCCATTTATAAATGTCATGTCTACAAAAAATCATGATGATTAAATGATTGGGCTAAAAAAAAATCAACTGTGAAAAAATGGTGACATTTTGAAGAATAGAAAAGTCATAGTTTTTCTTATAACATTTTTCAATAACTAACCGTTGGATCACCGTGATTTTTTGCAGACATGAATTCATAAGAAGAGAATCTAATCTAATAGTCTGTTTTTCAAAATTTGCTCTACAACTGCCCCAACAAAGGTCACCTGAGGTAACTTTGCATCAAGTGCACTTTAACAAATATCAATGAATCATAAATTTTTACAAATTTGTTCTACATCAATCTAACACAATAAAAAAAATTTGTACGAAATCATTTTGCATTTTTTGGATTAGGATAATGTAGTAACAATCAATTAAAATTCGCCCCTCCTGAACACAATTCTTAGCTTCGCCCTTGCATACATGAGCCTCTTTTTTAGGCCCACAGTGCTTCTCATGGATTTCAACACATATGGTGGTCATGGAATGCACCGGCATCAAATTTTGACAACTAAAAACTGTACCGTTTTCCTCAATAACATATCTAAGAAATCGACTTTTGGATCATTGTGATTTTTGGTATACGTAACATAAATATGCATAGTATCTAATTCAATGGACTGTTTTTCGAAATATGCATCCAACAATTACTTGTGAGCATTATGATGACTTTCGCGAAAGTTAGTATGTGCTGATAGGAATATTTTTGTTTATAAAAATTTCAATATTAGATAATATTTTAATTCGCTAAAATACTCTCATATTAAATGTTAATGACATTTTTATTCCATGTAATTTTAATTTTGATTCGCTATAATACTCTCATATTATCAACCACCATGAGTGTTCAATTTGTGCCACAAGCAAAGTATCTAGCATTATTGATTGTTTTTCCAATAAAAAAATTCCAAAATTTTATATATTTTTTTAAAAAAAGCCTTTTTAATAAACATTTAAATTCCATCTTTTCCGAGATTAGTCCCGTTTATGGAAAGTGCAAATATTTTTAAAATTTTATATGATTTATGATATTTCAGCTAACTGATTAAAAAATGACAAATATGTCACATTTAAATAATGAATGACCTATTGGGTTGAAATGAATAAATCAGTAAAATTAGAGTTCATGAAGTGTCCTTAACATTCAGTATGAGAGTATTTTAGTGAATCAAAATAATTTCCAGCATTCTGTTTTATAAAAACATTTCTTCTTTTGAAAATGGGTCAACCGCCAATCTGTCAGTTTGTGAGACCCCAAAATTTTGAATAGTAAATTTTCTAATGGTAAATTTTCAATAGTAAATTTTCTTAATTATTATTATTTTATTTTA
>JAESVK010034692.1:0-19892 GCA_017140935.1 Hamamelis virginiana | reverse complement strand
CATGATGTTCAGCAGTACTTAGAAAAAGGGGAGTATCCACCAGAAGCATCCTATGTTGATCGAAGAACTTTGAGAAGGTTGGCTAGCCAGTTCATCTTGTGCAGTGGGAGATTTTATAAAAGGTCTTTTGACGGTGTCCATCTCTTGTGTGTAACAGAAGATGAAGCAGAATAGATTATTCAGGAAATACATGTAGGGGCTGGGGCTCCACACATGAATGGGTATATGCTTGCGAAGAAGATTCTGAGACTGGGGTACTATTGGTTGACCTTAGAAAGTGATTGTGCTAAACATGTTAAGAAATGCCATAAGTGCCAGGTGTTTGCAAGTGCTAAACATCAGCCATCCATGCCACTCACTACCATGTCATCACCATGGCCATTTGCAACATGGGGCATTGATATCATCGGCAAGATCACTCCCGTGGCCTCGAACGGGCACGAGTACATATTGGTGGCCATAGATTATTTTACCAAATGGGTAGAAGCAGCGTCGTACAAGACTTTGAATGCTAAGCAGGTTGCCAAGTTCATACAGTGCAACTTCATCTACCGGTATGGAGTGCCACGGGAATTTATTTCAGACAATAGGCAACATTTCAAAAAAGAGACTGAAGAGCTTCTTAAGAAATATGGTATAGTACATCACCATTCATTTCCTTATCGTCCGCAGACCAATGGAGCAGTAGAGGCAGCTAACATGAATTTAAAGACCATTTTGTAGAAGACCACTGATACGTACAACGATTGGCATGAGAAATTGCCTCTGGCATTGTGGGGCTTTCGCACATCCATTAGGGCGTCAACTGGGGCTACGCCTTACTCGTTAGTGTATGGTATGGAAGCAGTGTTACCAATTGAGTTAGAAATACCTTCACTAAGGGTAGTTATGGAAAGCCAACTAGCAGAAGTCGATTGGATAAAGGATAGATATGAGCAGCTGTCACTAATTGACGAGAAGAGATTAAGGGCCCTATACCATGTTCAAGGTTATCAGAGAAGAATAGCAAGAGCATTCAACAAGAGAGTTAAAAACAGGGACTTAAAGAAAGGGGATTTGGTACTCAAAGAAATCAGAATGCCGATTCATGATCCAAGAGGGAAGTTCAAGCTAAGCTGGGTGGGACCCTACATCATCAAGGAGATACTATCAAGTGGAACCGTGCGTCTTACGGACATAGATGGGATCGAATTCTCTCAGCCTACCAATTTGGATCAATTGAAAAAGTATCATGTATAAATAAAAATGAAAAATAGTAAAAAGAGCCCGCTAAGTAGAAAACCTAAAAAGGCTGCTTAGGCAAAAATTAGGGCAAGAGCTCGCTAGGTAGAAAACCTGCAAAGGCCGCCTAGGCAAAAAGTAGAGCATTATAAAAAAAAAAAAAAAAGTGATTTTCAATTGATCCCATGAACTACAAGGACCTGATTCTCCAAGTGTTCAAGACAAGAAAGTTGACAGTTTTATGAAGAAACGAAATATTCAAAGGATGGAGATATGTAGGCAGCCCATAAAGTTACCTTGGGTGCGGTCCAATTCTTTAAGGCAAAACAACCTGTGTTTGTTTTCAATTGCAATTATTTGCAGTGATTTATTCAAAACTAAAAAGATAGAATTCTTTTATTCATGAGATGAAGAGAAACCTTTCAAAGGTCTATTACATGCCATATGATTCTAATTTCATTCATTCTAAATAATAAAAAGCATGGGAAATATGTTTCAAAAATTTTGTCAAGTCCTTTGTTCCTTCCTTGAAGTTTCTTCAGAGTCATCATCTATTCTTCTCTTGTAAAGTACTACTTGTAAAGCATTAGGTGGAAGTGATGAAGTGTCCCCTCGCTCTTCAGATGAGAGACTTTCGATAAGTCCTGAGATCCTAGCCTTTATTTCTTGTCCCCGAGTACCCATATTCTGAGATAACCTTTGTTTATAAGCCTCATCCAGTTTAAAAGGCCCATGAGAGAAATCAATGTGAGTTGTGCGCAATACAGATGACCACCTTGACATCAAAGCCTTCACCACCGATGGAGAGATCGCCTTGGAAGTGTAAGTATGCTCTGGGAGAGATGGAATTATCTGTTTGGTCCCCATTTGGCGAAGCAGTCGGGTTGCCCAATAGAAAGAGATACGCTTTAATCCTACCAAAATCACCGCAGAATAACCTGGAGAACGTAGTAGATAATGACCAAAACAATCCCAATCATGTACATACCACTCGATGTCATTCCAAGAGAGAGTAGACAGAAAAGTCAACCATTCTAGTAAAGTACGCTCTCGAGGAAGGGTAATGGCACGACGATGACAGGAAGCATGGTAAGAAGTACCAGTGGAAGGTGCGATGAATTTGAGCCTCTCGATTAACCACATTTGCAGTAGAATGGGGCTACCTTCAAAAGGAACCTTTGGGTCAGAGTGCAGTTTGTCTAAACCGTTCAGAGTTTCGGCGAGGACCATGGGCATCATGTTTTGTGATGTAGAAAGGGGTAAAATTAGCTCACACAATTCTAATGGAACCAGGAAAGAGCCAGTACAGAAGAAAAATTGCCCGAGAAGGCATAAAACTAAGGTATGTTGAACGGGCCGTGAAGTAGTGAATTGATTCAAGCAGGGGTGAATAAAAGAAGTAGCTCGTTTTAGGAGATTAAGGTCGGTACCTTCAATGAATGTAGAAGCATCTCCCTCAGTGATCTCAAGAAGAGAAGCGAGAGTTGTTGTGTATTTACGCCGAATCTGTGGGAAGATGAAAGGTTCTTTCAGTGGAATAAACATGATCGCGCAGAATTCCTCCAACAGTGGGCATATTTCTTCCGTGACGAAGTTGAAAACATGAATTGTGGGATCCCAAAAGTGGCTTGCAGCAATGAGAAACGTGGTTTCTATCTTGATTTGTTGAAGAGAAAAACATGCATTCAAGTTGTAGCGAGCGAACACCTTCTTGTCTTCCTTCGTCATTCTCGCCATGAATCTTTTCAAAACCTGGGGGAGAGCCTCCATGATGCTTAAAACTATTGTAGGATGGTTTTAGAGGCTGCTAAGGGTTCCTTTTTATAGGCCTAGGTCAGATTTGAAGAGAAATTAGAAACTGAAAAGGCCGAAAATTGGAAACTGCTCAAAATAGGCAAAATAGGGCGGGCCATTCCGGTGACCGTCCTAGGCAGGACGGCCAACCGTCCTAGGGTGGACGGCCAACCATCCTAGCTTGGATGGTCACCAGGATTTGGCTACCTAATTTTGCCGGTTTTGCCTGTTTTCGACTTTTTTTCGAGTTTTTATGCATTCGGGGCCCCGATTTTGATTTTTGTTGACTTTGTTGCTATTTACAAGTTTTAAAACATAGGTATTAGTTCAATCATGATCAAAAGTGAGAGAATTAATAGCAATGAATGAGTTTTAATAGTGCACATACACTTTTAGAGAGAATAAAACTTGTTTTGGTACAAATGTTTGCAAATTACATATGGTTTTCAAAGTGAAACCCCATGTCTCATAAAAGATTGGTCAATGTCTTCGAGAGCTCCTCCTTATCCCTCTGCTAGATCCCTCGCCAGCTGAAGAATGACGTGGTGGGTCAGGTGCCTGAAACGGTGTTCACAATTTGATCAGTTTGTGAGAAGGGAAGGAAGATGAATTTGAGAATGTGATTTGAAGTTACCTGTTGACGAGTGAGAGCGGAAGTCCTCAAGCTCATCCTGCGAAGGTCACGCCTCATGGCGGTGGTAAGATCAATGTAATCCTGGCAATACTCTCGAGGAACCTGTCAGAAAGGAATGATGTCAGTGTATCAGTGGGAATGCATGTGCAGTTGTTTGATTCAGTGGAAGACTTACTTGTTCATAAGATAGATCTATGTGATATCCCTCATTGACTGAAGGTCATGAAATAGTAGAAGTCACGAAGTTATCTTCAACTATTAGCTCTATATTCCAGTCTGCAGGCTGCAAGGCAGGAGGCCTATTTGTCTCTTGATCATCATCACTAACAGCAGCTCTAGAGCTTTGACCCCGGGAACGGCGACTCTGTGAACATAAAGATGAAGTTTTGTGATTGCATTTATAGGGATGAAAGAAAGCATTCTCAAAAGCCATACCCTCTCAGGCAATTCTCCAGTCGCTAAGGGGCGCATCAAGAGCTGTTGGCAGAAGACCTCATAGCTCGCATCAGAGAAAAGGACAGCGGAAAGATCCACTCCTCTCTTGGACTCTAACAGGGCCTTACCCTTCAGTTTATCAGTGTGACGCATATTTGCAGGAGGCAGAAAAGGCACCCTAGCTGCATCCATGTTTCCATAGACTTGGCGACAGACTCTTTCACCCAATTACCAATATCTGCCAGCAGGCCCCTCAAATAAGATTCCCCTATGTGTTAGGAGTACGCTCTGCGTGTGGGGGGAAGCCAAAGTAGTCCTCCAAGTACCCCATGGGTCCCAGTTCACCTGAAGATTATGAAGAGTATGAGAGTTGAATTTGGAAAATTTAAAAGAGAGACAATGGTTTGAGATTTTACCTGTTCTGCAGTAAAACCAACAATGATAGCCTTGGCATACCTATGGAGGTTGGATTTTTTCCGGTGGCATGGATCAAAGCGAGCTAAAAATGGCCATTGGTTAACCCCCTCTTTCAAGAGAGGACAACTAAGACCCAAGTAGATGAAAGCTCATACCTGCATGAAAGAAAGATCAAGAAATTGACAAAGATATAGAGAGATTTTATTGAAAGATACCAGATGAAATCAGTACCTGCCATATGAAAGCCAAGCTGCCGAAATCTTGAGCAGCATATCGTGATTTGCCACTCATGGAGCGGTACATGGTCGCTAATGCCGCTCCACCCCAATCGTATAGGTAAACATTATCTATGTCCTCCAAACTCTTCAAGAAGCCTAGAGGGGCTATATCCTGTGTACCCGCAAAGAAAGTACATGAAAGCAGGTACAGAATGAATGCTCGGGCAATATCCTCGGGTTCCCCTCCCTCCTCTTCACTCTGAATGCTGAAGTGATTATAGAACCAAGAGCGCCTGACTCCTCTTTTTGTCAAATGAACATTTTCAACGCCCAAGAGATTGTGCAAGTATTCTTCATCGGTGTGAGCTTTTTCATAAAAGGCGAGTGGTTGGCCTCCAATATGAAGTCCTGTTATCATAGTGAAATCGAGTGGGGTCATAGTCATTTCCCCAAACCCGAAGTAAAATGTGTTGGTGGTGTCCCACCAGAGTTCAGAAAGAGCTATCATAGCCATTCTATCCATGTTGTCGAGCCAGAGAGAATTTAAGAAGAACTTGAAGCCTGCCTGCTCTACAATGGCCTTAGCTTGAGGTTGACGTGTCTCCATTAATTCCCACCATTTGATTAGCTTACCTAAGGAGTATCGTGTACGGATTTCGAAATTGGGCTGCATAAGCATGTTTGGGTTATATTCACATCAAAGCAAATGTTGTTATTTCTAAAGGACTTTTGATTCAAATGCAATGCAAGCATGACTATTGATTTATATATCATGAAATGAAGTAAATTTTATTCTTTGAATGAGCCAAAATGATCAATACATTTTCAAAAGGTTTTTACAAAAGATGAGTGCATATTGGATGATACAATTTATTATCAAAGGCATGGGTGGTGTCACCAAAATCCAAAGTATTTCAAATTTAAAATTGATAGTGTTTTAATCAAATTAAACATCATAGAAAATTTTTGAGATACTTTACTTGACATGAAATGACTTTTAAAGAAGAAAATGGATGATGGTGTCATTTAGGCATTTTATCAAACATGTGATATGCATATTTTCAAAATGATATATTCAAATGTAATTGATCATGGCAAATACTTTCTAAAATCCTACAAAAATCATTGAAATATGATTAGGATATGTTTGATTTGAAAAATCAAAGTTTACTTCATTGAGGCATTTCATCAAACACTTGGTGTGCACCATTGACAAGCTTGTGAAGCTATGAAATGGGGCTCCCATGCTTTTCCCAAAGGTTATAATGATATGAAAATCAACAATCACAACATGCAAACAAGCATTTCAATTCAATCAATTGCATATGAATCAAGAGTTATTGGTGAAATTTAACTTACATTGTCTTTGGAGTGAATATACGAAAGATATGTTCTAGGCTCCAAGAGTAGAGATGGTGGATGAGAGTCTCCATATGAGGGTGCCTTGTATCTAGCGTTGACTTCCAAGAATGGATACTTTAAGTAAGGTGGAGGAGATTGATTTCTATCCATTTTTGAAGAGAATGGAGTATGTGGGAAATAGAGAGGTTCACACCAAAATGAAAACAAGTTGAAGAACTTGAGAAAATGAAGATAATTTTGTGTTGGCAAGAGTGCAAACCAAAGATTTGGTTGAGTATGTATGGATTGAGGATCAAAAGTGAGAGAGTTTTGGAGCAAAATGGGCTTAGAAATGCTTAGAATGAGCACAAGAGTGCACATGAGCATGTAGGTTTAAAAAGAACAAAAAAAATTTCGGGTCACACATGGTGACCGTCCTAGCTAGGACGGCCAACCGTCCAGCCCAGGACGGCTAGCCGTCCAGGCCAGGACGGCCACCAGTGTGCCCCTCTTTGATTTTCTCAAATTTTGTTTTTTCGATCGAATTTTTTCCAAAATTAGTTCATGTTTTGCATGAAAATTATCACTAAATGATGATTTTGAATGATGATTTTGAAATGATGATTTTGAAAACATTGTATATGGGAGAAGTACCATATAATTGAGGATGTGTTCATGTGGGAGATGTACCATATGAACAATGAGTTTGAAGTTATTTTATGTGAGACATAAAATAACGTTTTGAATTGTCTTATGTGATTATTTTATGTGAGACATAAAATGATGCTTTATATGGGAGATGTACCATATAATTGATGATATGTTCACATGGGAGATGTACCATGTGAACGATGAACTTGAGTTATTTTATGTGAAGCATGAAATAACATTTTGAATGATTTGTGATTATTTTATGTGAAACATAAAATGATGAGGTGTGATTATTTTATATGAAACATAAAATGATGCTTTATATGGGAGATGTACCATATAATTGATGATATGTTCACATGGGAGATGTACCATGTGAACGATGAATTTGAGTTATTTTATGTGAAGCATGAAATAACATTTTGAATTGTTTGAAATTATTTTACGTGAAACATAAAATGATGAAGTGAGATTATTTTATGTGAGACATAAAATAATGCTTTATATGGGAGATGTACCATATAATTGATGATATGTTCACATGGGAGATGTACCATATGAACGATGAGTTTGAATTATTCTATGAAAAACATAAAATAATGGTTTAAAAATGTTTATATAGGAGAAGTACTATATAAATAATAATTCTTATGGGAGATGTACCATAGGAATAATGAGTCTGGACTATTTTATGTGAGAGAAGTATCACATAAGATGATAACTTGTATATGTTTATGTGAGAGAAGTATCACATAAAATGATGATTTGTGTATGCTTATGTGAGTGAAATATCACATAAATACTTGTTTTGTGGTTTGTTGATATGTGTTTGACTTTAAGGTAATTGGAAGTGTGACTTCCGAGAAGGACTCCGGTCCCTTGAGACAATTGGAAAATGAGTTTTCCAAGAAGAGTCGTTAACTCCAAGATAATTGAAAGTGTAACTTCCAAGAAGGACTCCGGTCCCTTGAGATAATTGGAAAATGAGTTTTCCAAGAAGAGTCGTTGACTCCAAGATAATTGGAAGTGTAACTTCCAAGAAGGATTCCGGTCCCTTGAGATAATTGGAAAATGAGTTTTCCAAGAAGAGTCGGTTGACTCCAAGATAATTGGAAGTGTAACTTCTGAGAAGGACTTCGGTCCCTTGAGATAATTGGAAAATGAGTTTTCTAAGAAAAGTCGTTGACTCCAAGATAATTGGAAGCGTAACTTCGAAGAAAGACTCCGATCCCTTAAGATAATTGGAAAATGAGTTTTCCAAGAAGAGTCGTTGACTCCAGGGATAAGATAATTGGAAGTGTGACTTCCAAGAATTATTTTCAATCCGAATAGATTCCAATGTTTGTGAGAAGTTGGTCTGATCATCTCTCTTTTTATTGTGGCAAAAATGGGATGCCATTTTGTTTCGTTGGTATTACATGGCGAAGCCATGAAACACCAATGGGGGGCTTCTGTGGACACCCCATTTTACCAATTATTTCTACCATATGTTCATGCAAATGATTAACTAGAATAGCTGATCATTTGGTGAGGAATTGGCCCTGTAAAGACCAAACTGCCCAAATTGCCCTTTTCTGAGGAAAATGACAATTCATTATTTCATGTGTACATTTGGATTGGAATCAACCCATTTGTATTGCATTGACTTTTGAGGTGTTTTAGAACATCCCTGTAAATTTTCATAGCATTTTGATGAGAGCTCGATAGGTAATTAGGGTTTTTGCGACTTGAAGGGCATTTTCGTCATTTTTCTCGTATAATTCCCGAATGACCTCCGAATTCGAAACGGATTGTTTCATGAGGTTTAAATGGATGTGGGGAGTGTATTTGTAGTGCCAATTGAACCTTTGAATGGTTGAGATAGATTTGCCCAAAATCGATCCCACGGGTAAGAATGAGCTGAATTAGGGTTTTGTTCAAATCGACCGTGAATTGGTCATTTTCACCAAAATGAAAGATTTTCAAAACATGTTTTCAAGTACCAATTTCATATTAAAATCATGTTTTTAGAAGTGGTGCAAGCCTAATTGATCAATTTTACAAAACAAAGAATGGTCATATGACCAATTTTGGCACAACAGGGTCAATTGGCTAGCTTTTTGCTAAAACCCTTGACCATGGTCAAGTATTTTTAACCCAAAAACATTCTAAAAATGTGGAGGATCAAAACACGGTCGTTTTGAGCCCTGAACCATCGAATTTGGATCAGATTTGACCAAAATATGGCCAAAATTTGAAAACCCTAGAATTTGGGAAGAAAATTTGGGAAGTCGCTATGGTGACCGTCCTAGCTAGGACGGCCAACCGTCCAGCCCAGGACGGCCAGCCGTCCAGGCTAGGATGGCCACCAGCATGCTCGATCAGATTTTGCAATTTTGGAAATTTTCACCTATTTTGGCCGATTTGATTTGATTTTTTTGGGATGAATTCGAAGGGTTTCAGCTTTCAAACCCTAGGGAGACTCATTCTAAGCCCTAGGATTGTTTTTTAGATGGATTAATCCTAACCATTCAAGGTTTTGAACCCTAGCTCTATATATACTGCATTATGGAGTTAGAGGAGAGAAGAGGAGAATTCTAGGGTTTAGAGACGGAGGCTACAGATCTGGTCCTCCATTGTTACACCATTGCAGGGGCAAGAACTCAAGGCTAGGAGCTTTGAGAAAGGTAGCCAAGAAGGAGATTGAAGGGTAAATGCTTAACCATGGTCTTATTCTTTGATTTTTTTTATGTAAATCCTTCTTTTTTCTCCATTCTCATGCATTCAAGATGTATAATATAAATATTTTTTTTAGTTGCTTGCATATGTTAGAATGATGTTAGTTGTTGTAGGTGGCTTATTTAATGTAGTTTGCATGTCTAGGGTTAGCTTTATTATGATTATATATTAGCAAGCATGATTAGAATTGTCTTTTATTGTTATTTTATGTGAGCATGCATGATTAGGTTTAGTTTTTGTTATGATTTTATTTTAGCATGTATGTCTAAGGTTAGTTAACTTTATCGATATTTTATGTTAGAATGCATGTTTAAGGTTAATGTAGTTTTATTGTGATTTTATGTGGGTAAGCATGTTAGGGTTAGCTTTGTTATGATTTTATGTATATATGCATGATTAGAGTTAGTTTTATTATGATTTTATGTAAGTATGCATGATTAGGGTTAGCTTTATTGTGATTTTATGTGAGTATGCATGATTAGGGTTAGTTTTATTATGATTTTATGTGATTAGAGGTGTTTAGGATTAGTCTTGTTATCATTTTGTGCTAGTTAACATGTTTAGGATTAGCTTTGTTGTTATTTTATGTTAGTTATCATGTTTAGGATGAGTTTTTTTTATTATTTATGTGTAAGCATGTTTAAAATAGATATTGATATGTTCATATTGTTATTTGAGTCTCTAAATATTTGGTTGGTGATTTTAATGGTAATATGAGTACGTTAATATGTATTTTGACATGTGATGAGTCTTGAGTCTTTTTGTTTGTGCTTTTTACGATTATTTGAACACTTGCCATGGATTTGATTGTTTGAACATAAAAATTGTGTACGAGGGAGCGTGCGAAGGTAAGATCCTCCTCTTGTGTTTAAATTAATTATAAGAGCACTCTTTTTTGTTAATTTTAATGTTGTTTTATGTGATAATCTAGTCAAGCATGTTAGTTAAATTTGTATATTATAATAGTATGCATATTAGGATGTTTATTCATTGTTAGCCATGGATTAAGAATGATTTTTAGGCCATTAAAAGTGTGTATTCAAATCTGTCCAGATTTGAATACATACTTTAAAATGGTTTAATAATCATTTTTAAGCCATGTTTTACATGATTTTTGTAGTTTATCTTGTATATTCATGTAGAAAGCATGCTAGGTCATTTTCACAATTTTTTATTCTTATTTTCATGGTTTTTAGCGTGGTTTAAGGTTCATGCTCAAATCTGTCCGGGTTTATTTATGTCCTTAAATCACTTCTAAAAATCATTTTAAGGCCAAATCCAACTTAGAAATATGCTTAAGTTCACATAGCTTAATTAGTGTGCATTTAGGAGCATTTTCATGCATTTTTAGAATTGATTACATGCTTATTTGTTTAAATTTCAGCATGCGTTGCATTAGTATTTCTAGGTTTTTAGATTAACTTTAGGGCTTGTTAGAGACCCTAGGCTTAAGAAGGTTACTTGACCTTCCCTAGGACTGTCCTTTGTTGTAAAGATCATGATCTGAATTAGATGTTTTAATTGATTTGAGAGTCAATCTTCGAGATATTTTATAAAAAGATTTTTGATATAATGTTTATGAAATAAACATGATTTTATGAAAGATTTGACTATTAAATGATTTTCAAAAGAATTTGAAATGTTTTAAGATTTTTATCTTGGAATGAGATTCCTCCCGATAAGATTTGTTTTCTGGAAATATCTTTGAAAAAGATTTTCAATTGGAATTGAATTCTAAAGATGAGAATTATTTAGAATATTTGGATTTTATGAAACTCTTTTAATTTGAAATGATTTCAAATAAATGATTTTAAATGAATAAAACTCTTGAAGTTAGAGTCTTGAATTAGGTTGAATACCTTTGATGATGTGATCGATTACAATAGGAGAGTCCTAGGGTAGTCGAACTACGTGGACTTTGATACTTGCTAGGTGATACTAGTAAGTTACGTAGGCGCTAATAGGGCTCAAGTCCGCCCTTGGATGCCCGTAGGGTATTCTAGGTTCTTAGGGTTTGTTTGTATTTTTTATTATTATTAATATAACTAATATAGATAATGCATTTATATCACTATTTTTTGGTTGATTAGATTATTTAGGATTGTTTGCATTAAGGATTTAAATAGCCCAAATAAATTAGAAGTCCTTTAATTAGGGCGAGGTGGGTGCCTACAAGCGAAAGCTTGGAACCTTCCCACGTCGTAACCTAGCCCCCGGATCCAATTCTGGTTTGTAGACTGCTTTTCCATTAATGGAGTTTGTTTTATCGAAAATAAAATATTTTTATGGTTTCCTTATTCCTTAAAAATAAGGTGGCGACTCCTTTGTTTGTTTTCTAAACCCCCTAATCACATCGTCAGGTGATGATGTGGACGCCTAAGCCCGTCAAAAAGGCTAGTCCACAATGGTTTGTAAATCTATTTTGATCATGTTCTTCTTTATTGCTCATGAGATGATTAATTAATATTTAAGATTGAATTTTAGTGTATTTGATACATTAAAAATCAGTTTTATAGGGTGTTTCTAAGCCATGGCCATGAATCAAAATGAAGAACAAACCCAGAAATCCCATTTTTCTGGACCATGCCAACTTGTTTGGCTTGTATCTTGATCAATATTGATCCAAATCGAATGTGGTCAGTCTTGTTTCGATCATGACTCGATATAGAATGTTTCCATATCAATTTTGGATTTTTTACAAGCTATTAAGGCAGCGTTTGGAGGCAAAACAGCCGCTGGACAGTAACACTATTGTTCTGCAGAAAATTTTATAAAATATTATTGTTTTGCTTGGTTTGTTCAAACCACTCAATGGCTTCCCTTCAAACTTCATAGAAGTGTTCTATGGAAGTATTCTAAGGGTTCTATGATTTTTTTTTTTTTTTGGCTTTGGAAGCCATAGAATACTTGGTTTAAAATTATTAAGCTTTCGTGGAAACTATGAAACCCAGAATTTTAGTTTTACTGTTCTAGTTGTTCTTGTTATCTTTTAAACCTTCAAACCATCCTTAGAGGAGCCGAAAATCATGTGGGAATGGTTCACACACATGGCCTTGGTCTACCATGGAAATGGTGAAGATTTTGAAGTTCATCAATGGAGTTTTGAAACCCTAGTTATGGTTTTAGCTTATGTGTTAATGGAGCTTTTATTAATTTGATTAACAATGAATATTTGGGGCTTTTGAAACCCTAATAGAAATTGATAAGGTGGCTGGTTTTTGGTTTGAGAAACCCTAAATCACATTAGGGAAGTTTCTTGATTTGATTTAGAAACCCTAAATTTCAAATCTTGAAAAACCCCAATTTCATATTTTGAAATTGTTCAAGTTTAGGAAAATTTTCTTATATTGATTTGATTATTTCCTTTATGAATTATTTGAATTTGGAGAAAAGAGACAACCCTAGTTAGGGTTTATGGAAACCCTAAATTGATGGATTAGAGTAAGGTTTGTGAAACCCTAACCCTAACCCTAACTCTAACCCTAGCTCATTCTCTCTCTCTCACTACTAGCTCATGGCCTAGGGTTTTAAAAACCTTAATGGCCTTTGCTTTTTCATCTTTTTCATGTCTTATGTTCTTCACATGATTTATAAATCATTTATATTGTTTTCAAAATTATTCTTGATGTTTTTGAAAGTCAAAAGTGAAGAACAAGTAGGTTGCAAGAAACTAGTTCTTGAAAAATCCTTTTTGGTGTTCTTGAGAGTTTGAACAATATATATGATGTATTGACATTTTAATTTGATTAAAATGATATGGGGCTGTTGCTAAATGATATATTGACATGTTAGAATAGTTTTGGCATGATTATATATCATTGGGAATAATTTTAAAATTGCTTTAAAGTTAAACAAGGTTGCTGTATTTTCTGAGCAGAAACTATGTATGTTTTGTAAATTATATGAAAAATGTTTTTATTGATTTACAAAGCATGCCACCTATTTACTTCATTAATATAAGGTCTTAGTTAAGTTTAGGAAGTGTTCCCATGACTAAATATGACCTAGGTTAGCCACAATAAGGTTTTTGTGATTAAAAGTCAAATCTGGAAATTCTGACTCTCTGTCACAAAATACCTTAAAGTGATACCATATGATGGAATCATGTGATGAGACCTATGCCATTTGAAAGAGGACTAAAAGTCCTTGTGAAATAGAGTATTCTCAAATTTTAAAAGTTAGTTTTAGTATAGGAAAGTTTAGTCCCAAAACAGTAGCTGAATTCTAAGTTTTTGTTAAAAAACTGAAATTGTTTCTTTTATAGAATTTTTGCTTTGAGTTATTATTTAATTCCACCAATGTCGGTTAATGTTGATTAATCTACTAAGCATATTAAAGTGTTAAATGCATGGTAGGAATTATGATAATGATTTCTCAAATTAAATTCTATATATGTAAAACCCTATTGTTTACAATTAAGTGTTTTACTTGTTATAAGAAAGAAACTAGTATAGTTATATGAGATATGATGGGATTCTTTTTAAATGAGATTGAAAAGGACTTTATTATTGTTATGAGATAATAATAATATCTTTATTATTATTATGGGATAATAATAATAGCATGACTTTAATTAATTATATGCCATTGTCATCATTGCCTTTTTATGTATGTTGCCTTTATTTTTGTGCAATGCGATTGTGTAATTAGAATGGATGATTATGGACTTAAGACCAATTAAATGAGATGTGATTGGCCGCATGTGATGTGAATGGTTTATTTAAGGGTTGTATTTAAAGTAGTGTAAATTTATAGTGATGCAATTTAATTGGGGCTTGCATGCCTCTTTCCCTCTCTTTACATATGCAATTCCTTTCTCCTTTATCTCTTTCTTTTATTTAAATTGTAATGTACAAATCAAGAAGGCGAGTGGTGGACCCGAGATACATGGTGGAGTCTTGAACGAGAGGAAAGCAAGGACTTGAGAATGACTTAAAGATGACTACAAGACCTTATGAAGATCTTTTAGTCAACATATGTAATAGTTACATAGTTTTAATTGCGATCACCCAACCCTCTCTTATTTAGACCTAAGGTTCATCTTTTAGGCTCAATGCTTGAACCCACCCTTAAAAGTCCATAATCATACCAAGGCCCATTTATATACTTGATGTATGCATATTAGAGCCTAGACCTAATTTATTATATGTTCAAGATGAATCCACCCTAGCCTCTAAGATATCAGAGGGAGGATAATTGAGAACTAATAATAAAAATGGGTCTAAATCTTTATATGTATTTGATATATATATGTGATGCATGTGATGTATGTTTGTTTATAAAAATGAGACCATTTTACAAAATCCCTTTTTCACAAAATTAAGCTGTAAGGAAGAGGCCTTGGGCTTTATCCTAGCATCCCATCATTATATGGTAGGTGGATTCTTGTGTTGGATATGTTTGGCTGCAAATATGCGGGAACATGTTCATCATGAGGGTTCATACTGCATTGTTTGAATATTGGATATCATAAGGTGCGATAATGGTGTATCCCCAAGAACCTATTATGTGAGGGGTACTACATTCAATTGACCATACTTATGTGAATGGTGGGTGTGACTTAACTAAAATGTACTATCCAAGAACCTATTATGTGAGGATACTACAGTTTAGAGGCTAAAGGATGATTCGAACTTGCTTGAGAAGCATTAGGATAAAGAGTTATCCACTCATTGAAGGTTAGTATCCAAGAACCTATTATGTGAGAACTACTAATTCTTGATGGGACCCCAATCCCCATTATGTAAATTCAATGTTGAAATTCTCGAATCTTATTATAGGGTGTATGAGATTTGAATAAAATAGTGGGAGATACCATAAAACTTAAAGAATAAAGAGTTTTTATGGTTTAATAATATGAAATTATATTTTATATTTTCTGTTGAAGATGGCTCCATTAAACCTGCTCTCTAGAATAATTAAATGACAATTGTTTAACTGGTCAAAAACTTCCAAGACTGGTTTAAGAAACCCAGTCTTAACCACTTATAAAGTAGACTACGTGGTCAAAGCCCTATGCCCCAATGCTTTGTCATAAGGGGGCATATTAGGAGAAGAAAGACACTTATAGTGAGTGGCTTGATAATGATGTAAGGTACATCTGAGGGAACTTCATGGTTCACAGAGCAGAGTTGTAAAGTCCAAACCTGTTAGTGAAAATTTTCTCCTATAAGATAATGAATAAGACATCTACTAATGAGCTCTGCTTCAAGATGATCCAGAACATTCACTCATTGCATGATCTAAGTGTTAGGATCACTGCTGAAAAGGGCATTGACATCTTGCTTCATTCCCTTCTTACAATTCACAAATAATTCATCATAATCTTTCCCTCATTGATTTGATGAATATGATAGTGACTACTAGGAGACCTTGAAAAAGGAACCCAAATGGAATGTTTTGGCTATCAATGGAGCTTTCACTTCTAAAATCGAACCTAAGGGCAAAGGAAAGAAGAACAATTCTCATGATAAGCCAAAATGAGGCATTAAAGAAAAGAAGTCTAAAGGAAAGAGTTTTCAGTACGGTAAGTCAGGTCATTGGAAGAGAAAATACAAAGATTTCCTAGTTTGAAGAACAGTTCTTCTGATGGTACGTCCTATGCTTTATTCATTTACTATTTAAGAATTAGTATTATTTTGCTTATGGTATCCGATACCTAATTATGTTTTCTTGTACAATGCGATTGTATGTAGAAGACAAATGGAAGCAGAAGATCAAGTGGGCATCGAGCTTTCTTTGTTTGGAAATGAATCAACAGTTGATACATTTGACATAGAAGCCTGATATTTAATTAGTTTATTTAGAGTTTATAGAAACTTAATTAAATTGCCAATTGTTTTAAGACTTCTTAATTGAGGTTTTATATTGTTTTAAATACTCTGTTTATTTAAAACATATAATCTATGATATTGGATATTTTAGATTATTTCTGGCAATTGATTTAAAGTTCTATACTCTTTATGAATGTTTTGAATAAATGCATAAAATGGTATATAAGGATTCAACTGTGAGGATCACATTAATAAATGAATTCTGATTCGTTCATTAATATGAACCGATCAGCTTATTTTATTTTATAAGGAGAATAAAAGGAAAATACATAAGATGTATAAACCTTGATTTTTAGTTTGTATATTTCATATCTGTTTGAATATTTGAAAGCGTTCAATTGATTCAAAGCTATGAATATTTGAAGTGTTCAAATGATTTATATGACGTAAATCTAAAAGAAATTATTGAGAATATTTGGTTGAATCTTATATTACTTGTTGACCTTAAATATGTTAAAAGATAAAAGTTTGGAGATTATTTGGGAATATGAGATATTTCAAATAGACGTCAAAAGTTTGTTTCCTCAAATAAAGAGTTATTGGAAAACAATGTTTTCACAATAGTTGAGAACTATACCTTTATGAAACATCAAAAGGAATTTTATGTTATGAAAAAGTTTAATACATGAAATACCTTGTTTCAAAAAGGAAAGTGGGAGCTTGCAAGTCATTGATATTATTCTTAACTTTCTTTATAAAGTACATACTTTAACTACTGGCGTAGTATTATGACTTCTAAAATCGTTATAGGAATTCAAATCTCTCAAACTTCGATTTTGTGAGGGATTTCATATGAGCATAGTATTTGAGAAATATGGAGACTCATATGATTAAAGGTTATGAACTTAAATCAATATCATTAATGTTACAAGTAATTGTTAGCAGATATTGATTATTTATTTAGAATAGTAATTATGAATAAATAAATGTATATTCTTAAAGGAGTTTAAGGATGAAATACTTATATATATAAATAAATTATATAAAGGGATGCTATTTACAAATTGCCTAAAAGGAAGTCTAGAGTATGTCATTTTCTTTCGAGAATACGGGTCTCATTTACTATGACATCAGAGTTGGCAGCGGATATTAGTTTAATTACTATTATCGAAAATAATAAAGTTGAAAAGTTTGTTTGCATAGAGTCCCTATTGCCATAACACCTTATATGAGTGTTAGAAGCCTTGTCTTACGAAAACTAGTATAAGATACTATGTGTTAGCCCTAAAGTCCTTGACCTTATTTTGATGATAACTAAACCATACCTTTTATCTAACAAGTGGTTAAGTGTTGTGTCTCCATAGATTCAAAGTTACATTTTATTGGAGCTCATCAACATTCATCAAGCGATTCGATGCGCTCATATCCCAAATCAAAGATCATGGAGATCAAAGCTTCAAGTGTCAAAGTATTTCAAAGAAGTTCAATCCTTGAAGATCAACTTGAAGACTTGCTCAAGCTTATGAAGACCTTTTGAAGTCAAGTTGCTCTCCTAGTGATTAGAAACTCTTTGTAAGCTCTCTCTTATGCTCAATGTTGTATAGCTCAAGAGAAAAAAATTTCCATCTCATTATACATTAGCATTCATGCTTGAAAATATTTTCAAAATTGACCAAAAATGTTTTGGAACACTTAGTTAACTTGTCCAAGTGTTTTATGTTGATTTTGACTTAGAAATTTCGAAATAGTGACATTGCAACTTCCCTAGTCGACTAACACCTTTAGTCCTAGTCGACTAAATGCAGTCCAGAAGCAATGTTTGAGAAATTCTAAGTTAGTCGACTAATCACCCTAGACTAGTCAACTAATAATTCCTTAATCGACTAACCCTTCTTTTCTAGTCGACTAATGGAAAGTCAGAGGCCATGTTTTAGTTGCAAAATTGCTAGTCGACTAATGCCGTCTTTCTAGTCGACTAATCTATCCCGGAGAAATTTTTCAAACTGATTTTAAGTTGGTAATCGACTAACACCCCTGTGCCTAGTCGACTAACAAATCCAGAAAATGTTCAAACTTGTTTTAGCTTAGCTAGTCGACTAACCCTTAGTGCCTAGTCGACTAACCAAGCCCGGGAATGAAAAATCTTTTGAAAAATAACTTGTTAGTCGACTAACCACCTTGTCCTAATCGACTAATGGTTCTGTAACTTCAAAACAACTCTTTCTCTTTATGGCTAATCGAGCATTAAATGATCCCCAACCACCCTAATCTTTTCCAATCAGACTCCAAAGATATCAAACGGCCATTTTGGCCCTAGTTCTCTATATATAGTGGCTTGGCTCTCATTTATTGCTCATCTACACTATTTATCATCATTATTAAAGTTATTACTCTCAAACTCTCTTCATTTATTGCTTCTCTTTGAGAACAAATCTAAGCTATTGTTGTTGAGCATTTGAGTGATCATTTATTCGTCTTGTATTTATTACAAATCAGCTTTGTGAAGCATTTATTGTATTACTCTTTATTCAAACATCTTGTATTGTGAGATTGTAAGGGTTTTGTAAAAACTCTTGTGAGTGAGTTGCCTTCCACCTTGAAAGAAGGCAAGTGTAAAGGTTTCTCCACCTTGAAGAAGATTGCATAATGAATTAAACCTCTCGATGGAGTTCTTGAGGCGTGGATGTAGGCGGAGACCTAACCACGTAAATCGTTGTGTTTGATTCTCTAAACTCAAACTCTTGCATTTCTATTTGTTTATTTGCTATTTCATTTGCTTAGTTAAAATCTTACATTGCATTCTTATTATTCTAAGTTCAAAGATTTCAAAGCATTGAATCCCATTTTTAAAAGAAATTTTATTTGCCTATACTCTATTCACCCCCCCTCTAGAGTATATTTGGGCCAACAAGTGGTATCAGAGCAAGTGCTCATTATTTTTCAAACTTGTTGAGCTAAAGATCATGGCAAATCAAATGGGAACCAACCCCGATAGACCTTCATTTTTTTATGGTGAAAACTATGGATTTTGGAAAAATGGAATGCAAAATTGATTGAGTCTTATGATATGAGGATTTGGAAAGTTATAATGAAAGGCAATCAACATGTTTTCAAAAAGGATGCCGAAGGGGAATTTGTTCCCAAAACCATGGAAGATTGGACCGAAGATGACATGAAAGTTATCCAAAATAATTATAAAGCAAAAACCGTATTGTATTGTGATATTAATGTTAGTGAATACAATCGAGTTTCATCATGTGCTACGGCACAAGAAATTTGGAAAAAACTTGAAGTCACCTATGAAGGTACAAAGCAAGTTAAATGTTCCAAAGCCCTCATGCTTAGACAAGATTATGAAATATTTAAAATGATTGAAGGTGAAAATGTTATAGATATGTTTACTCGCTTCACTAACCTCTTGAATGAATTGCAAGCATTAGGCAAAGTTATTCCTAATGATGATGTTGTATATAAGATTCTTCTAGCTCTTCCACCTTCATGGAGTCCAAAGTGAAAGAATACGAACAAGGAACGCAGCGGAAGGTAGGTTTAAAAACTTTTTCCTTTGTATTCAACCATGAAATCACTTAATCGATGAATCGAATCAACTTTAAATTAAAAACATTAAAGTAAAGCTTACATTGATTTGTTCCTTCGCGATATTCTCTTCCTTTGATGATCGTCCTCGCT
>JAESVK010034686.1:0-10480 GCA_017140935.1 Hamamelis virginiana | reverse complement strand
CGCCAGGGCGTATACACTCCGGAACACGTGAAATTTTGGAACCGAAACATTCAAGAATTGAAGAAGTTTGTGCGATCTCCGCCGGTGATCCCTCCAATCAGGATCGTGACCAAAGGGGATGTCTCCCTTAGACTGGTCCCTAAGGTGAGAGCGAAGGCAGCGGCCCAACCAGCCGAGTCCGAGCCTCCGCGACCTCCATCCCCCAGAAAGACAAGGGCGAAGGCTCAGAAGGAAAGGGAGGACAGCACCGCCCAACCTCCGCCTTCTTCAAAGCGACCCCTTCCTACCGACGACGAACCCATTAGTTCGAAGAAGGTTCGCAAGGAGGTAAGCCAGTAGTCGTTTATTTCTTGTTTTTTATTGATCTCGCGTAAGTTGATTTTGACTAAGTCCTCTGGCGATTGATCAGGTTTCTCCCCGGGTCGTCCAGGCGACGGACCTGCCTCAGGCTGGTAGGCCGGAGCCTGCACCATCGACCAGCGTCGCACGACGGCTCATCCTAAGGGATGAAGATGAGGAGGATGAGGGAGAGCCCGAGGTCGCGCCCCCCCCTCGCAAGCCTGGGGCAGGGAAGGGAAAAGTTATCGCCCCTGAGCCCCCAACAGAGACAGATCAGGTCGAGGTCCCTGGTCATAGGGCGATCGAAGGGTCGAGCTCTAGCTCGGAGGGGTCGAGCTCGGAGGGGAGCTCTGAAGAAGGATCGACCGAATCGGGGTCGGAAGGATCCAGTTCCGAGGGGGGCAAGAAGGAGAAGAGCGAAGAACATGCGGTCCTGCCTCCCTCACAGACCCCTGTAGAACATGCTCCTGTGGATGTGAGCGGCCCAGCCCTCGCAGATCTGGTGGAGAGGGTGACGACCGCTAAAACAACCGCCTCTGCTGGTTCGACCGAACCGAAGAAGGCGTCGCCCACTGCCCAGGTCTTGATCTCGATCGACGACACTCCCCCTGCGGGCATCCAGAGTGCAAAGAGTGCGTCGAGGAAGTCAAAGAGCGACCCTCCCCTCCGTCTTCAAGATTCCCCAGGTACTGCTGCATTTAGATATTTTGTGTCTTTATTGGGTGGGGATACGGCGCCTCATGTTGTTTCCTTCCATCATGTAGTGCGAACTCCGAGCTCAGATCGACCCTCTTTCCATATCGACCCACTGCAGCTGACCCCAGATCCGAAGGATCGCTTGGCTCTTGCCCCAGACGAGGTCGAGATTGATGATGAATATGGTATCTCTCCTCGAGAAGCCTCGATCCTCCGTCGGGCGATTGCCAGGCATGGGGATTTCAGAAAAGGTTGCAAGCTCGCGAACCCTCTCCTTCGAAGCACCTATTTATCAGTGCTGGTTAACATCATCCGCTTGCTTACGACGAACACACCCTCGAGCCTGACTGACCGCGACCTGTCATTCTTGAACTCGGGCCTTGACGATCTGGAGCTTGCTGGGTACGACGTCAAATGGCTGCGGTCGTGCTATGACAGTGTGCGCCCAGTAATCGAGTACGCCCATGCTTGCGCCGAGATCATCCTCTATAAGGATCGATTGAAGGAACTCGCAGAGGAAGAGGCACAGATCAAGGCAAAGGTCTCCGAGCTAGAGGCCGTAGCAAAGGCGCGGGGCAAGAAGGCGAAGCAACAGAAGATCGATGTAGATGCCATCATAGGACCTAGGCTAATATGAGTATGCATGTATTTTGTAATGGGCCCCAAAATGTAAACATGATACATAAATGAAATAAAATTTGTTTATATCTCGCCTTGTCTCTTGGATGTGAATTCTTGTTAAATTTCGATGGATGCCACAACAAAACGACATCTCAACGTAGTTTAGAAGTAAATAGAACAAGTAATTTACAAAAACACGCACGACCCAGCCATAATAGATTAAACGCGACCTAAGCGTAGTAAGACTTAATCCAAACCACATTGATCGGGGGCAAGAGGTCGTCAGAGTCAGGTTTGGAGAGTCGATAGTAGCCGCTTCCATTGGCTTCCCGTACCACATAAGGTCCCTCCCATTTGGGGGCGAACTTATGTGGTGCGGGCAATCCTCTCCTTACATGATCCGTCGATTTCAAAACTAGATCCCCTGTCACGAATGTCCTTGGCCGCACAAGCTTGTCATAGGCACGCGCGATCCTTCTTTGGTAAACTTGAAGACGAGAATTTGCATCGTTCCTTCGCTCTTCAAGACCCTCGAGGTCGGTCAACCTGTCCTCGGGGTCGACTTCGCTGCGGAGAGCAAGCCTTGCAGAGGGCACCGCGATCTCGGCGGGTAACACAGCTTCGGCCCCGTATACCAGGGAAAATGGGGTCGCGCCAGTTGCCCCTCTCTTCGACGTCCTGTACGCCCAAAGAGCCAAAGACAACTGGTCGTGCCACGATCTCGGCAGTTCATGTACCATTCGACTTAGGATTCTTAGCAATGTCTTGTTGGTGGCTTCGGCCTGGCCGTTTCCCTTAGGGTAGTAGGCTGTTGATCTAACATGGTCGACCTTGTACTTCGCGAGCATCTCTCGGACTTGCTTGTTCACAAATGGAGTACCATTGTCTGACAGGATCCTTTTGGGGATTCCAAACCTGCAGATAATGTTTTCTTTGATGAAGTTTGCGACTGCACCCCCAGTTGCTCTTCTAAGTGGGACAGCTTCAACCCACTTAGTATAACATTCGGTCGCGGCAAGGATCCATATGTTTCCACGCCCTGAGGGCGAGATAGGTCCAATAAGGTCCATTGCCCAAGTGTGGAATGGCCAGGGCGTGTTGAGGCTATGGAGGTCAACCGCAGGGGCTCTAATCCGATTAGCGTGAGTTTGGCACGGTCGACACCTTCTCGCAAAGCCTTGGGCGTCCTTCTCCATCGTGGGCCAGTAGTATCCCAGGTGTAGCAAGTGTCGAAACAATTTCGCGCCCCCTTGATGCTCGCCGCAGTCGCCCTCGTGGGCTTCTTTGAGGATTATAGGCATTTCGTCTTCTGATATGCACCTCAAGGGCGTGCCATGCCATCCCTTTCGATATAGCACGCCTTCTTTTAGAAAGTACCTCGGGGCTTTCTTTTTGATCAAGATCGCATCTTTTGCTTCCGACGGCAATGTTCCCTCCTTCAAGAAGTCGATGTAGGGTCGTTGCCACTCTATTAACTCGACCGTCCCTCCCTCGAAGGGATCGGGATTACCATGACATTCTGGGCAACGACCTTGGACTTCGCTCGCATCTTTTGCCATCGTCGGCCAATAGTAACCTTGCCTTTGGATCCTTCTATACAATGGTACTTCGTTTTTACCGCAATACTGTTCATGGGCGGTTTCAAGTAATATCTTAGCTGCGGTCTGCCCAATGCATCTTGAAAGGACGCCATCGGGTCCCCTGAAGTACAGCTCGCCACCCCTGTCGTAGTATTTTTCGAGACCCTGCGACCCGGTGATGTCAAGCTTTGCTTGGGCAAGCTCTTCCAAGACTTGTCTTCGCCAGTCATCTTCTTCCAAATCGTCTTCCGGGACGAGGCCCAATATCGGACAGGGGAGGGGGCGCTGCCTTATTTCGATGGTTAGTTCTTCCTCATCGCCCATAGTGACCTTCGAAGCCAAGGTCGCGAGGGCATCGGCATGTTTGTTGTTCGACCTTGCATGATGTTCGACCCTCACCTCCTCAAATTTTCCCAGAAGTTTTTGAACTAGGGTTCTGTACGGCGCCAACGAAATTTCCTTAACAGCGTATTCTCCAGATGTTTGCTTCACAACCAGGCTGGAGTCTCCTAGGATGCAAAGTCGAGTTACTCCCATTTCACGCGCGAGTAAGAGTCCTAGGATTAGGGCTTCATATTCGGCTTCATTGTTGGTTACTCCAAAGGCGAGCTTGTAGGAATAGGAAAGGGTCGAGCCTTGAGGGGTCGTGAACACAATACCGGCTCCACCTTCATTTCTTCCTGCTGAACCGTCGAAGCTCATCTTCCATTCCTGTCCAGCGGTCGATCTTACCTCTTCCATGCTTCCTGGGATCTCGTCCATAATGGGCTCGTGGTCGTCTGTCGGGAAGTAGGCTAGAAGGTCTGCCAATGCCTGGCTCTTGATTGCCTTCGGAGATACACATGAGATCTCGAATTCGCTCATCATGAGGAGCCATCTCACCATTCTTCCTGACAGAGCGGGTCGCGTGAGGAGAAACCTGATGGGGTCGCATCTGGTGACGATCTGCAGCGGATGGGCCAGGAGATAATGCCTGAACTTCTGGCATGCGAACGCGAGGGCTAGGCAATGTTTTTCAATCCTGGGGTATCGCATCTCTGCCCCTCGTAGGATGCGACTGACATAGTAAACTGGTCGCTCTTGCCCCTCTATCTCCTGGGCCAGGAGCGCACCTACTGACCTTTCGGTGGATGTCAAGTACATGATAAGGGGGATCCCAGGTCGCGGTGAGATCATTGTCGAGGTCGAGCTCAGGGCCTCCTTGATCTTGTCGAAGGCTTTCTGATGTTCGATCGTCCAGACAAATGACGCCTTTTTCTTCAATAATGAAGAGAAGGGAGCGATAGTTTCTGCAAGGGCTGGAACGAACCGTCTCACATAGGAGACTTTTCCTAGAAAGCTTTTCAATTGCTTCTGCGAAGTGGGAGGGCGCATTTCTTTTATCGCTCTTGCCTTCGATGGGTCGACATCGATCCCGTGCCTATGTACTAGAAACCCCAAGAACTTGCCCGCTGATACACCGAAGGCGCACTTCAGCGGGTTCATTTTCAAGTTGTATTTTCTGCACCTTTCAAATACCCTCCTTAGGTCGGCCATGTGATCCTTCTCAAGCTTTGATTTTACAACTATATCGTCAACATAGTCCTCCAAAATATCGTGCATCATGTCGTGGAAGATCGCAGTCATTGCCCTTTGGTAGGTCGCACCTGCGTTCTTAAGACCGAACGGCATGACGACATAGTAGAAGTTTCCCATAGGCGTCCTGAAGGCTGTCGAGGTCGCATCCTTTTCCTCCATACGAATTTGGTTATACCCGCTGAACCCATCCATGAACGAGAACATCTCGTGTCCTTCAGTCGCATCTATAAGGGTGTCCACATTCGGCAGGGGGAAATCATCTTTTGGGCAAGCTTTGTTGAGGTCGCGAAAGTCGACACAGCAACGGATCTGCCCGTTCTTCTTTTTGACCGGGACCACATTCGCCAGCCAGGTGGGGTGCTGGATCGGCTTGATGAAACCCGCCTCAAGCAGTTTTTCGATCTCACATTTAATTTGAGTCTCCAGCTCCGGGCGAAAAACTCTTGGTGGTTGCTTGATAGGTCGTGACGACCTTGATACTTCCAACTTGTGGGAAACAACCTTGGGATCTAGGCCAGGCATTTCAGAGTATTCCCATGCGAAAACATCCTGAAAGTCCCTCAAGAGGGACAAAAATTCACCTTTCTTTTCTGAGGAGAGGTTGCTGCTTAGGAAGACCGGCCTAGGGTTGCTTTTCCCGTCCGATAGGTCGACTTTTTCTAATTCTTCTTCTTGGGGTTTGGGTGCGTCTTGGAAACATTCGGGCGCGACAGGTAGGGGATTGCGGTCGGTCGATGGATCGTGTTCTTCATGGTCGGTGTGGCTGGGGCGCAGCCCAGCTTTGGGCAAGGCCGCCCCGGCGTAACGTCATAAACGGTAGATGATGCGACCACATGGCAGCTGCACCCTTTTGACCGCACTTCCCTCCTCGATCCATACTCTCTCTTTTCCTGTCCGACCTCCTCGATTCTTTTCTCCCCATTTTGGTAATCTGAGGGACCTGGGTGGGGGGATAATTGATTCTCCCTCGGGGGACAACTCGTCGTATCTTTCCGCATCGGCCAGGTGCGCTTCTTCAGGTTCGAATGGGGAGGTCGAAGCAGGGATCCTGACAACCCCACCTTTCCATCGGCACTTTACGCATTGGTGAAAAGTCGAAGGCACCACCCGATACTTGTGCAACCAAGGTCGCCCCAGGAGGATGTGATAGTTTGTATCGACATCGATAACCTGAAAGCGCGAGCTTCCCCTCATCGGGCCCACTTGCAGGTCTAGGTCAATATACCCCATGGTTTTGTGATGGGCTGCCGCGAACCCAAGCACATTCATCGGTACTCTTACAACCCTGTCGACGGATATCCCCGCTTTTTCCAACGTATGGATCGACGTAATATTTATGGACGACCCTGTGTCGATGAACGCACGCTTTAACTCAACCCCATTAACGGAGGCCGTCAAGAACAGAGGCCTGTTGTGGTTGAGGTACGGCATCTCAATGTCCTCATCAGAGAAGGTGACCGAGGTCTCGTTGAGCTTGATCTTTCGCCTGATCGACCCTCCTTCGGCGAATGCCGCCTCATGCTGCTCATGCGCGACTTTGGCCAGAGCTCTGGAGGCTTCGAATCTGGCGACCTCGCCAAAGCCCAATTGATCGTAAAAGTGCTTAAACTTGGGGGTCTGTTGTAGAGATGCTGCGATCCCGTCGTATTCCCCTAGCGGATCGACTTCGCTCCCTTCACATGCTTCATCTTCGTGGGAGGCCATATGGGTTTGGCCTCCCGCGCCATTGTGGATTGGAAACGGGACATGGTTCACGTCAGCTACTGGGGCTATCACTTCAAGCTCTCCCGCCTTCATTTTTCTCTCAAAGATTCTCCTCAAGGCCCAACAATCCATTGTAGGGTGTCGCGTGTGCCGGTGGAACGCGCAAAAGTTGGGATGAGCTCGGTCGTTAGCTGTTGGTTCGATACCGACCGATGGCAGTGAGATCGCTCCATCCTTTACCCATTGTTCCAACAGATGGAGGACTTCTTTAGCTCCGCAGGGAAAGGGAGGAAGGTCGGCAGGCTCTTTCCTCTGTCCCCTCCCTCCTTTGATCCTTTTCTGCGGCTCTGCCGCCGCGACCTCGGCAGCAGCTGGTCTCTTTTCCCGCTTCCATTCGAACTTTTGGGCAGGAAGAGGCACACTCTTACTGGTTCTTCGCGCCGCTTCATACAACTTGGAGAACGAAGAAAGGGGGAGATTCTCGAGGTACACTCTATAGGCCATATTCATGCCTGCCACACATAGGCTCACCAACCCTTCCTCTGCGATGGAGTCGTAACATTCCATCGCCTTTTCACGAAACCTCTTGACGTACTCGACCAAATCCTCGCCTTGGTTCTGGCGTTCTTGGCTGAGGGTGATCGCAGTCACGCGCTCGTCGACCCAGAAGAATTTTCTGTAGAACGTGCTGACCATGATGTCCCAAGTGGGCATCGATTCTGGCGCTAGATTCGAATACCAAGTGTAGGCACCTTCTGTCAAAGATTTTGAAAATTCCCTAAGCCTTAGGCCCTCGTTCGACCGGTAGGCTCCCAGGGCGTCTAGGAAACGCACCACATGCTCCCTAGCATTCCCTTTCTTCCCATTAAACATGGGGAATTTCAAGGGCGGCACGTACCCTACAGGGTAAGGCGCGCTAGCGAGTTCGAGGGGGTAGGGAGGGCGTAGGTCGCAATCAGGTATCGGTGGTAGGGGCCGAGAGAACCTGGCACGCTCTTGCTGCAAAAGTCTTTCGAGATCCTCCCTTGTGATGAACGAACTAGTCGGTGGCAGGGTCGCCTCTGTAGCAGGTGGAAGTTCTGCGGCCGAGCCAGCCCCTTCCCTTGGTCGTGAGGCTCCTCCTTCTCCTCTGGTTGCGTCCACGCCCCCGTGGAGCTGAGGAACGTTAGATTCGGGGATCGCGGTGTGCGATCGCAGGATTTGTAGCATCTTTTCCTGAGTTTCTTGCATCATGGAGGTGATGGTGGGAGTAAGTGTCGCCATGATCTCGTTAATGATAGCCTGATGGGCACTACCATGCGCTGAGTCGGCGATTTCTTCTCCATTAGCGCCGGTTCCTCCACCCGCGCCAACTCGGTTGCTACTTCGAGTTCGGGCCGCCATTATACGTACAACCTCCCCAGTGGAGTCGCCAAAATGTTTATGTATGAAACTGGAGAGGTCCTTACAATCGTGAGGATTGCCGTGAAAATGGCGGTTTTTAGTACTTAGAGGGATGGATATGAGAGGGGAACAGAGTAAGTCGATCTGATCAACTTCTGGACACGACTTAGGTGTTATTCTTCGCGATCTAGACCTTAAGATCGCAGAGAATAACCTCTGTAATAAATTCTCTTCTTCTTTCCCTATCCTTGGTTGTTCATGCCTTAAATGAGGATAATACCCTCTCTTTTATAGGAGAAGGAAGGCGAGTACAAAAGGGGTCAAATCACTGACAGGGAGGCCAGGGCGCAGGCGAGCCGGTGCCCTGGCTCCCTGCCATTTCCAATCATGAAAATAGGCGGATGATTTGACTGATTTTGTACAGTTGACATCGCCGCCCTAGGTCTCAGCACAGTGTCGTTCGACCTAGGGCCTGCAATGGCGGCCATAGCCTGCACAGTATGGCCGCACACTGCCCGAGGCGGGAAGTCAATAAATGCGGAGAGAGAATGTATTACATTACCCACGTGCCATTTCCTAGAGTTGTTAAATCGACCTGGCCAAGACAAAGGGGCGACCCTGCCTCCTCGCGAGGGCGTCCCTTCGCGTTGGCGCTCCTCTGTCCCTGCCACCAGTCCTATTCCCCATAATTCGACCTTGGGTGACGACCGGTCATGACCTTTGCACAGGAGATAGCAGGGGTCGAACGCCTCGAGCATTAAGACGCCCTAACCATAGAGAGAGGGGGGGGGGTCGACGTAGACCACTTTCACCCGACCCTATATGGAGGAAAGGGCGAAGCGAGTGCGACCGTCTCAGACGAACAAGTCCTAGAACCGCGACCTTCTGAGTTAAGGTCGAGATCGAAGGGACATGTTCCCATCTCTATTTAGGTCTAATCGACCGGGATCGCATGCTCGATTTCTACTATAAACATTTTGCCCCCCCGCACCATTGCGACCTTGCGCGCGGATGGCAGGGGCGCAAAGGTGCGACGCCTTATCTTCTTGTCAGACTGACCGCCTGCGCGCTGGCAGGAGAGGTGTCACTCTCTCATTTGTAAGTCAGTGAAACGTCGTGGCGCATTTAATGCGATACGACGCTTCGGCGGCGCCGGACACGCGACCAGATGCGCCATGATGACCCCTTCGAGTATAAATACCCCTCAGTTCCATTCATTTGTACGCTTTCAGAAGATTTTTAGTGCAAGGTCGAATTTCCTCGCTCCCAGTCTTCCTCATTCTCTTCCTTCTTCTTCTAATTCCCAACGACCTCGCAATGGCTCCCGCCGATCAATCACCTCCTCAGACCATCACCATCGCCCCTCTGGCGTACATCGACAAGTCAATCCCCCAAGTTCCACCGACCGAGACATGGAAGGACTCCCCCTTGATCGCCGACAGCTTCTGGAAGGTCGTAGACAAGGGCGAGGCCCTAGGAGGATCTCTCGCTCACGTCCCCATGTATCCTTACCCCGAGTCCCCAGCTGACGAGGGCGTTCCTACCAGTGGGGCGGCCATGACCCGCTTCTGCATCGAGAGGGGGAACTACCCCGAATCTGCCATGGCCTTTGCTTCCTTCTCCCTTCCCTCGACCTGGTGGGATGCCTGGGTGAAGGATATTCTTTCGACGGAGGGCCACAGGAAGATGCTCCAGAAGGCAGGGGTCCTTGGCGCGGTGAAGCTCAGTGCCGCATTGTCGGTCCCCAGGGACAAGAACGGGCTCAGCTTCCTTATGTCGAGGTGGTGCGCGGGGACGCACACCTTCGTTACTGCGTGGGGGGAGTTTGTCCCGACCTTGGAGGACGTAAATGTCCTGATGCGCTTGGACATCTTTGGGCGCGAGGATGTCGGCAAGCTCGAGTTTACTCCCTCAGAGCGGCAGGTGGAGGGAGCCTTGGTCGAGGCGTTGGCAGCCGCCTCCAAATTCAGGTCGACGTTCTCTCAGGGCGGGAAGGCCGACCCTCGTAAGAACTCGTGGCAGGCTTGGACTCGGTATTTCTTCCGAGATTACGACACCAAGAACCTCGAGGCCTGGGCCGATTCGCCGAGGAAGGGGGGTGACATATACTTCGAGGCCTTCATCGCCATGTGGCTGGGCCGTTATGTGTTGGAGGGCGCCCCTGATGGAGGGCTCAACGCCCGGGTTTTCCCTCTGGCTATCAAGATCGCGAGGGGATGCAGGTTCGCGCTTGCCCCCTTGTTCCTTGGGAACCTGTACTGCCGCCTTGATTATATTCCACTGGACACGGAGCGGTCGATGGGTCGGTACGCGGTCAGCACCTTCGTTAGCGCGTCCTTCCTCCAAATGTTTCTGTATGAACGGTTTCCTGGATATGCTCCTCGACCGTCCTCTGCATCGTCCTACTCGGAGTTTAAGGAGAAGGACGGGGTCGGCCGAGCCTTGAGGTGGTCGAAGTCTAGCCCGCGGGGGCACATTCGCGACTTCATTGACTCGGCGATCAGTTTTACACCCCGTCCCTATGTATCAGATCTGAAGGGGTACAGGGCGTCGGCCTTTTCTGCCAAGGGGCCAGTTAC